>JAOEGS010008623.1:106415-136973 GCA_025447755.1 Corythornis vintsioides | reverse complement strand
AAAAAGTATTTTCATAGATTTCAGTAGGAGCTTTGGACTCTTAAAGAAATGGTGAATTATAATTCAGCATCAAGTGTTCATAGACTTTTGTACTAGTTCATCTGACATGAAAGAAGTTCTACAATGACTTTTGGAAAGTTCTGTGGAGCCATAAGTACCTAAGCAGTTTAGTTCTACCTGCCTGCATAGCATCTGCAACCTATAAATGATCTGGAAGGTCATAGTATGATATGAGTGTCACAGACACAGTCATTGTCTGCCACCATGTCAGTGCCTCAATGAGGCAGATTGCAATTAGTGGGGATGCAAGATATTTGGCAACAGAGAGCTGCTAGAGGACAACTTCTTTCCTTTTTATGGAATAACAATGGTTGACTTCCAGAAGCATCTATCTGATGTCTGTGTGTCCTGGAAATGCAGCCTTAAAAAGCTTTGGGCCAGATATGTACAACTGTGTGTGGGTTTGTCATAGTTGATCTGCAGCATATGCCAAGTGCCAGGGAAATTTAACTTACGGATTCTATTACAGGCACAAACTCCATTAAACAGTACTGAAAGGCTCCAAGAGAACACTTGCCAGCTTACTGTAACGAGTGGCTGGATGATTTGCAGTTTATGGGGTGTGACTTATGCTTGTCATTGGTCACCTTCACTGATTGCTCACTGCAAGCCTATAGGAAGGTATGGACCCATGCAAGCACCTAGAAAGAGCTTCTCCTGAACAAAGAGTTATCACTTTCTTTTATCACCTTTCCCAATTTTCATTCTTTCCAATAATCTCTGTAATAATGACAAATGCTCTTGAGAAAAGGTTTGGTTCACTAAGCAATTTTTACTACTTGTTTTGGTCTGTACCCTTCATATAAATGAAAACAGTTGTACCTTCCGTAGTTGTTAACTTGCCAAGTTTTGGTATTGATGCTTTTAGCAATCCTGCCAAACTTTCTTTCCTAAATTCCCTTAATTTTGTATTATACACTAGTATTCCAGCTTTCAAGAGTTAACAGGTTCAGAATTTAGTTATGGGCAGTTCAAGACATAGTTTAACAGTAAAGGGAGACCTCAGTTCTCAGTCACATGTTGTCTATTCACTACTTCAAACTGCAGTAAAATTAAATCTCCGCATATTTGGGAAAAGCTCATGAAGTTACTCCTTCAGATTACTTATTCTTTGTTTTTTTTCCCCCATTTTCTGACTATCCGTGTAATACAATATTTCTACCAATAGTGCCAGCTTTTGCTTATTCAGGACTATTACACATTAGTTTAATCCTCCCCTTATTTTCTTAGATACCTCTTCTAGCTCAAATGTTACTGTAACAGATCCTACTGAAGGATCTGTACTGTCACCAAGTAAATATATCAGTACCTTGCAGGTACTAGATTATCAAGGTCCTAGTGTTGGTTTATTTGTGTACATGTGCTTCATTCTTTGTGCTTTTAGCACAGCTGGAGTCAGTCACTGGACTGCATAATCCTTTAATCAGTATGGATGTTGTATGTTCCTACATTCTTAGTATGTTCTTCAAACAAGTATGTTAGAAATAAGTGTTGAAAATAAAATAACACCCAGCATGCAGCTTGAAAGGCCTCAGCATAGAAGAACAGATGTAGCAATTCAGAACTTAGGCTCTGAGGGTAGTCAGGCTTAGGTCAGCAACAAACTCCGTTTTCTCCCATTGCCCCTTGATGCCCTTTTTTTTTTTCCCTGCCCCTAAGCTTGTCAGTAATAGTTGGTGTCCAAGTATTTCTCCGTGTGCTTTTTGCTGGTCTCTGAGCACTGCATTATTTTAGATATATTTTCTATCTGGACTTTCACAGATTTTTTCTGTCTTTTCTATTGGTCTGAAGCATCAATGCAACCTTATATGGTATCTTTATGATTTTTATTGAGATCAAGCTTTAAATGCACATCTACAGTCCATCCCTACATAATTTTTTCCTACTTCATCCAAATGTGAGGGGTTTTTTTTGTTTTTGAGGTCATTCAGCCAGTTTTAAATCAGTTAAACTTCTACAGCTTGTCCTAGAATTTTCAGACTATATTATCTTTTCATGTTTTAGTAATGACCTTTTACAGTTCCAATAAGCTTGATCATTTAATATAATTCTGTTTTTCCTTTTTCTAGATATTGAGAAAAATTGTCACGTATGTTATTAAAAAGTTGTTTACTTAGAAAGTGCAGGTATAAGTACAGTATATGTGGCTATCTGAAATGTAAGTAGCTTGATGAATCTTAGCAGGAAAGATGTAGTGCTAGTATCACAGGGACATCATGCAACCATCCTTAAGTCAGTGCCAGCACATTTTTAATGAAATCAATATCCAAAGTAAAACTAACTCAGCTGTATTTTGTTGCTGCCATTGCAGTTACAATTCTTTCTCCCTTACACCCCTTCTTACAACAGTTACTGTTGTTGCACTTGTTACCCGTAATTCTTTTGCATCTTAGATGGTGTGGTTTAGTCCACCTATGTGTCGTTTAGAATACCTATTTCTGACCACAGGTTTGTTTTGTATATTGCCTAGGAATCTTTCACATTATGTTGGTTTTGATATTGAGAATTTTTTTTATAATTAGGGAATGATAGGTTTGGGATATTGGGTTTTATTTTTTGGTGGGGGTTTTTTGGTGGTTGGTTGTTTAATTTCTCCTCTGCTCCATATTTTTGCTTCAGCTTCTTTAATTTTATGCATTTTGTTTCTGATCTCTATTGCACTGTTTTTACAAATACTTAATTTCTAATCAGGGATGATCCAACCCATAATCTTATAGCATGGTAGCTACGAAAATAAATCTTACGATATGATAGTTAGACTAAGGAAGGTTGACAATCTATGGGGCCAGTAAAACGCTTTAGAACAAACTGATACCTACTGTAAGTCAACCCGTATTGCCTAACATGATGACATCATGCTTGATCAGGCCATACCTGAAATTGTGCCATTCCTTTCTTAAAGTATACTGTTTATAACTTTTAAAGTTGCTTAATTGTCAACTGGGAAAGCTTAGAAACGTTAGAAAGACCTCTTGCTTGTTTTGAAGTTACTGTGTTTCTACTTCCTATTTCTTTCAATGAAATGGAGAGCCTGGTGTTAACATACTTAAACTTTTATTTATTTTTTTTATTTAAGAGTCTCTCAAGATTAAATTTTATTTTTAAAAAAAATATGTGAGGTTTTTGATAGAGGCTTTTTTTTTTTTTTCAGCAGGCATATGTGTTTGTAGTGTAGTCTTTTTATGAGTTAAATCTGTGTTGTTTTTTTTTTTATTTTTCAGATTCTAAACATTTTCCAAGGCTAGGTTATGCTCTCTGTATGAGGACCTGTTTCAACATTTATCACAAGCAAACCACTGTGCTATTCCAAACATGATATATTTCACTTCAGTACTGCTGACTTCAGCTTACTAATTGCCTGACAGCACTTTCTTTGTTAAACTTTTAACTGTGATCATCACACTTTTGTTGTCCTGACAGTAGAAATATTCAGTAACAGACGACCTAAATACATCATAAGCACAACTGTACTAATCTTTCATAATGGGTGTGCTTTTGGAATTATATGGAACACGTGCATATAATCATTGTCAGGAGCTACATGCATTCAAGTCTCCAAAAGCATCAACTGAAAGCATTATCTGACAAAGCATTCTGATTCTCAATGTGCATGACTTACAAAAAAACCCCAAATCAACAAAAACCCACCCAAAATACAAGCAAACAAAACAAAACAAACAAAAATCCCAGACCCATAAAGATGCAGGTTTTTATTTTATAGCCAATTGAAGCTGACTACTAAATCAGAATTAGCACCATAGATGTATCATCACTTGCATATGGTTCTGTATCAAACTAGCCATTTCCTTTTGTGATGACATGAGCCCACAGAAATTCACAAGCACTTTCTGCTGAATTGGCTAATGCTTCTTGGTTTTTAGAAAAAGGCCAACTGCATGCATCATGTGTACTTGAGATAGTGTCCAGAGAGATCTAATTGTGCAGAAAACTTCTGTAGCTTTAGTTGAACAATGACTGATTTGCTGCTTCTTTGAAAGGGAAGGTTCAGTCTCCTAGGACATAATCAAAGATAAGGGAACTCAAAATCCTGTGCTACATATTTTCTTCCATCACCAGATTTATTTGAACTCGCTTGGCCAAGTCTTTGTTTCTTTATGTTTTAAACTCAGCTAATCAAACTGTGTTTGTGAAGCCTCCCATAAACTTGTATACACCATAGAGAAAACCTACGTTGTGACTCATGATGTAGTATAGACTGTTGTCAGGTACCAGCAGTGTTCTGCAAGAGCACAGAGCAGTGGGGAAGCTGCTGTGCCCTGCCTGGCAGAGCAGGTTGGCTCCCTTGGTGCTCTGCACTGTGGTGCCTACACCACTGCTAAGCAAAATTCTCTGAAGCAGAGAAGGGCATTTCTTTGATTCTCTGTATTCAGCAGTTGTAGATGTTTATCAGAGGACTTGAAAGTGTCAGAAAATTATATAAAAACTTAAAAAATATATTTAATATGCTTAATTTCTATATAGCAAGGCAGTAAGACTGTGTCGGCCATTGTACAAGTAGCATCTCAATTGGGTTGATTAAAAGTCATGCACTTGTTTTCAGGCATAGAGACAGGGATTTTCAAAAGCACCACCATGGTTTAGGATTTGCTGTTAAATTAATCAATTTGGAATATCTTGGCTTACACTGTCATCCTTGTATATTCATTAACGACCTCAGAGAACAGATATGCACAATGTAAGATCTGTCAGTTCTTGCTGTTTACTAAAAATATTTCCAAAGGGAGCGTGTTTGTGCTCCCACAAGTACTACCTATACTAAGAAGGAAAGGGCTTTGGAGTAGATAGTCTGTTCTGAAATATTTGAGAAGCTGTTATGTGAACACCATTCCCTACCTTTCCCCCCTCCAAACTGTTCTAACAGATGAATAGAAGGAGTAACTGAATTGTGGTAACACTTTGTCAAATATCTTCATTTTTATAAGGCCCCAACAACTTTTAATGTATAATACCTGTCTGCTATGTGATAAAGATGTCTAACATCAGCCAGTGAGTTTCATCTCAATGAGTACTAAAAGAATAAAGAAAAAATAAGAAGGTCCATTAAATGCATCTCAGTCAAAAATGAGCAGACTGAAATTCAAGAAATGGGGTGAATTCGCAGTAAATGATTTTGCATATATGGCATCACAATCTTTATATATACTAATTGAAACTACTTCTAAAGTGATATTTAGAACTATTATATAAGAAGGAGAGCAAATTTTGAATTCTAATGGACACAAAATAAGCAATGACTCAATGAGAGTTACCTGTTTTCTGAAAAACTTTAAATACACATTTGCACTTCTTAATTTCCCTGCAGATATCTTATTTGCTGACATTTTATTAACTGAACTGATGAATGACATTTCTTTTCCTAAACATTTATGCATGTAGCAAGTCTAGTTGTGGACTTGTGCTCATATTTCATGCTGCATCTTTCTTTGAGACTAATGCTTTGCAAGTATATGTGGCTACATCTCTGAATCAGTTATATTCTGAAATAGAGAAGGCATAGATTTGAAAAGTCATGATATTCCAGGCTGATTTCACAGACAAATCAGAGGCTGCTTAGGTTAAGTTTTAAAAATTTCTGTTGTATTTCTAGTCAATTCTTAACGTTTTGTTTTTTATTTGTACAATAATTTAATCAATTGAATTCCAACTGCAATTATGTCAATAATTAGAAATTATTAAATTTTGTCTTGCAAGTAGTATAATTTACTTTATTTCTGCTATTAAGGGACAGAAAATGCACAGGTATGAACATTTTCAGAGCTAATACCAAATTCATGAAGGAGAAAAAATATGTCTCTACACATGTTATTGAAAGGGAAATGTAATTGACCTTAATCTTGTTTAAAATATTTGTTAGTGAGTGATATTTCCAATGCTTCCTGTTCATTTAAATGCTGGTGTATTTTTTATTATTTATAACTTGCAATGATTACTTTTCTTAGTTGATATCTAAAGGAAAGCTTTCTTGTGGCTTTCAGGTGTGTTGATATTTTCATAAGAATTTGAATAATGAATAAAAACAGGACCAGCGATTTTTTTTAAGTTTACAGCTAGGCAACTTCACACTGAAATGGGAATTCGTGGTGATTTTTGTGCAGTACATCATTACAACTTTGCTCCTCTTGCTAAGCTTACAGGGCATATTTCAGTCTGCATGACTTTGAAGTATGTGTTCTCTTAAGGCTTAACAATGTCAAGCTTCATAACACAAGAGCTAGTTTGCTTACTTCCTACTTTAAATTGCTTGTAATTTGAAACATGCAAACATTTCCACTTTATCAAGTCAAGGCTACTAAACACATTATGGCTGCAACCTGCATGTTTTATAGCCTCTGTATATTTAGAAAGCTGTGCTTTATTAAAATAAACTGTAAAGAGGCTTAACTCATTATGGAATCTGCTAGTTGTCTAAAATGAAATATCTTCAATTTATTATAGGGATTTAGGAACCTTTTGAAGAAAGGATATAATACTGTTCCTTCACAAATAGGATGTTAACTGGTTTTTAGGCCTCTTTATAGCTGGATGTACAATTTATCATGGGATAGATCTGCCTACAGTTAGGCTGAAAAAAATCACACAGTTATGTTTTGTGTGATCTTCAAAGCTTGAAAATGTGTTTTCATTCTTGTTGTAGCAGAAATAATTTAAAATACTTTCACAAAATAGGTTATATAACATAATTTCATTTTAGATTTAAGTATTAGGTAGAATGCTCACTTTTCCCTTTCAGAATGTTATCTCCCTGATGAGCAAGTCCATCCTGGAAGGAATAAATAAAATGTGGAACTCCTGACTCCATAAAACTTTGCAACTTTTGCAAAGACATATCTGGCTGAAAATGAAGCAGATTATATTTCTATCTTTGAACAGGGAAGTCATACTTTAGTGGTTGATTTGTTGACATTTATATTTTGTTACAATGAAATTGTTTATTGAGTTTCACGAGGCTAATTCATTGTCCTTATGTTGTTGTCTTAGATTTTGCTCGGCTTTTAACATCTGAATGAACAATATTTCCAAAGTTATTATTTAAGCTTTTGCAGGGCTGAACTTTGATCTCACAAGAAAAAGAACACACAGGTGAAATATTTCTCACTGCTACTACAACTTACAGATATAAGGGCAAGTATAATAAGCTACCTGTGACAGGAATTATCTTTTATTTCTTCTGAAAAAGAGCCTCCTGAGTGTCATATAAGCTGTAGTAATAAAAAGTCTGAAATGATAAAATAATTCTGAATGCTATAATAGACCTTTGAGGCAACATACTGTGATTTGTATCAGAAAAATACTTTTGCAGGATAAAATAAGCTACTACCCATGTGTATTTCTGACAATCTTGAGATTCATTCTATGTACAGTTTCTGAATTTTGTTTGAGATCCTGTAATTAACAAAGATTAGGAGACTGACAAAGTGGTGAATGTGCCTTATATGTCAATGACGTTTTTCAGAGCTGTTCTTATGCTAAGCAGAAAATAATGTTCCTGAATCATGAAAGATCTTATTCATGTAGGAGTATCTCAGAACAGTGGAATGGTCACATCTCATTAAAAAAAAAAAAAAAAAATAAAAAAAGTTGTTCTTTCACTTCATAATAGGAAACTTGACTTTACCAGCCAAAAAAATTCCAATGGGAGAAAAAAGGGTTCAGGTCTTAATGCTTTGCTGAATCCTTAAAACTACTGAGTCTAAGTAGAAGAAAGATTGAAAGGGTTTAGAAAGGTGTAGTGAGCTATGAAGGTAATTGAGCAGATTTTTCCAGCAGGAACATCTTCCCTCCTTTTTAGCTTTCTGTTGCAGCACAGAAGCAAGAGCACCTGTGAGGTTCTGAGACTGGGAAGGGGCTGGGCATGTATGTGCTGCTTTCTTTAGATCAACATTTTTTTTGTGTGTTAGACAAATGACTGTGTTTTAGAATTGTTGCAAAATGTCTGGTTGTTTCAAATACTGTATGTCCTAGCAGATGTAAATTGTAAACCCAGTGTGCTGACAAAGTCGAAGCTCTGGAAAAGATAAAAGGGACCTATTTTGCTCTCATGTGTTTATGGCATCTGAACTACTCCATCCTGCTTGTGGAAAGCCTGTTGCAAGAAAAGTTTTGGCCAGAGACAAAGGTGCTGCACATGTTTAAAACTACATGAGTGGTGTGTGAAGGAACATAAGCAGCAGCCCCATGATAGGAGAAGACCTAAATGGGTGGAAGAAACTGACAAAATCTTTGTCTTATATGAGATTCTGTGAGGGTGACAACTTTAGAGTCAGGGAAGAAATGGAAAGTTCTTCTTCTGCTCATCTTTTACTTGGTACAAAATGGGCTAGGAGTGAGAAAAAGAGAAAGCATCAGATGTGTTGAGTATGTGAAATATGGAACTGATACTTGGTTTTGCTGTTGTTAACCTTTTGCATACTGGGCTGGGAATACTGTCTGTCATTTTACCCTTTCTCTAGACCTGTTAATCACATATCCCTCCACTACCCTCTTAGGTCTTCACAGCCTGTGGATATATGATTAGTGAACTCTTTTGGAAGACAAGAACATTTTTTCGCTCACATTGAGGAAGGTTTTGAGCATGGGTTCATTAACATACTGAATAAAAACAGAGAAATCCTCCTCTTTGTTCATACCTTTCTTCTGTAGCTATATGTTCTCCTGTAGACATGTTCTGATAACACCTACCCGACTGATGTGCTTTGAAAACATTGTTTCTTAGGGAACAGAAGATGACAGCTACTATGCTGTTGATCATGTCAGTTTTAACTCAGATAATCTCAAACTGCTTCCTTCTGCTGGTGAGAAGGCTGTTTTCAGCAAGTGTGAAATAGACTATTAAGCACTTAATAAAGTTTACTAAGTGACATGTAAGTAATTATAGACTTCCAGCATCTGTAGTCGGGAAGGAGTTTGAAGTATTGCTCTTGTGGATGTAGAAGCCTAAAGAACTCCTCATAATCTCATTTTAGATGCTTAAATCCTTTTGTAGATCTGAACATTAACCTCCTGAGTAGATGGAACTCAGGTGCTTAAAAAAAAAAGTGATTTTGTAGTTTATATTTTGTATTATGGTCTTTCCTTGAACATATCCTAGTTCATTCCTGTGGCCTTGAACATATCTTAGTTCAGTTATCAAGCAGAATTATTTTTAAAGCACCACTTTCGTGTGCTTTGAAGTGGCAGTAGTGCTTCGTTTTGATGCTGCAGCAAACAGATATAATTGAGAAGTTGTTATTCTAACTGAAATATAAGTGTAATGTTTATTTTGTACTTGTTGCTCTTTGGTAGCTGTTTTAATGAATATCATATGCTAACCAGTTAATTGTGTAGTAATTTGCACCCTTCTGTCATAAATCAGACAGTTCTGTACTGCTTCTCTTCCTGCCTGTTTGCAAATACTTATTACTATTTTCCTAATATTTTACTTGTAACACATTGGGATGTATAATCTGAATTATGGGTTCAGTTTTCAAAAAAACCATTATTTCTGTTATTTATAGAGGAGCTTGTACTCTCAGTATCTACCATCTAATCCAGTGCCCAGCATCAGCTGCACTTTGCAACATCTGTATGACCATTTCTCAAACACTGCAGCCAAGTTTCACCCAGTGTGTTGTTGTAATTGGGAAGCAATTTATCCTGGCTGTGCAGGGTTTGCTGTTCTTAATTCTATCTGGAAAAGACAACTTGGTTAGAGTGATACTGATGTAATAAAAGGAATTGTTGGTAAAAGTGTTCTCCAAATGTGGAGTGTCTGAGTAGGCAGATGGCTCATCTGTGATGGGAGCTGTCTGGAAAGTTGTTATAAACCTCCTGTAGAATAAAAAGAGCTTGGCTTATGGCACAAAGGAAGTTTGGGTCAGCAGAAGAGGGACCAGTGCTGCTCCTAGGGAAAGGAACTAGCTAACCTTTTCTGTCCCTCCACCCCTACAGTATCACCTCCAACTCCAGATCCTTACCTCTAGTGGTGTCCATTGCCTTTCCTTTTTCTTGCTCTCCACTGGTTAATGCTGTATGCAATGTTAGGTTCTTTCTCCCTCCAGTAGATATGTTGCCATGTTAGGGATGACTTGATGTATGTTTATGATATACAAGAGAGAATGTGTTCCAAATATTTTTTTAAGTACACTTGAATGTGGCCATCCCTACTTCAGTTGTATGGTTTTGTTTGTTCAGCTTCTCTTGCTTAACTATTCCTTTTCTGTTCATATGTGCACTTTTATCAATTTCCACATATGCTTCAGCTTTTGAGACTATGGTCATGAAGGGGTCAGAGAGGTGATTACAAGTTGTAAAATGACCTTACCAGTAACTGTTTAAGCATAAGTAATGTTCTGAAATTGCCTAAAGCAAAAACTGCCAATTCAGAGCTGATTGTAATGAATCAGGTTCTCCTATAAGAAATAATGTGATCAATTTCTCATTTCACTGAATAAATAAGCTGGAAGATAGGGAACTGTCTATGACCCGCTGTTAACCTTTTCCCTCATTATTCATATCAAACCTATGACATGCATGTAAGAAATCTCTAGTTCAATTTTAGCTAATTATTTGTTAGAAGTGAAGGTTCTGTGAAGTGTTACTGATTGTACAAGTACCCAGGGACCTTATGACATCTAATGAAAATAATCCCAACGAAGCTACTCAGGCCTGTATGCTTTTTGTCTGGCTATTGTTATAACTAGAAATATTCTATTTCCAGGCAGCAAAGCCTGTGTGTCTGTCAGGGCTGGTTGTCTCATATGCAAGATACTGTTAAAATTTATTTTATTTTATCTCATTTATTGTTTCAATGAGGGCATTGGATTTAAAAAAAAAAAAAAAAGGAGGGGGTATATGGGTATGCACAAATTCAGAATTTATTCCAAGGCACATACTTCATTAATACTTAGTAATTTATTGCCTGAAGTGCTTTTTATGAACAAAATAATTTTAGCTAATTCTTGGCTTTTATTACAGCTAGCTAGAAAGAAATAGAAAAATATGGTAGCAGGTATTGAACACAATTTCACATGAGATTTTGGATGTAACTTGCTATTTTTTAAAGTCACCCTGATTTGCAGTGTGGTTCAAATCAGAACTGCAAATGCAGTGGTTGTGGAACAGTGCCAGCAATGTTTTCAAAAACATAGAACAGATTTAGAATTGTATTTGTATAGAACTATAGAAAGAGTAGCTCAGGGACTGTACTGCTCATGGGCATAGGGTTTTCAGAACTGGTTCTGATGTCACCAGTCTTAATGTAAAGGATTTATCCCAATATCCTTAAGAATTTCCATTACCCATCTTGCAAGTGGGAAAGAGAAACCTGGTGAGTTTGTATCTTGCTGTAGTTTGTGATATGTGAATGCTGGGAACCTTCTATTTTCAAAATACAAGACTATCATTCCCCTAGCTCAAAGACTGAAATGCACCTCGGGGACTGAACAATGTTCACATTGTAAAATAACTTCCAAGTTGTATTACCCCTGCCTAAAGAAGCCTCTGGAGACTGCATCTGCCCAAGAAGCACATAATGGGCAGAATGAAATAAGAAAGTGCAGAATGAGAATAGAAAGTTTGAATAAAAAGAACCCCACAGGACTGATCTTTTTGATGTTTAAAACTGTAGTGCTGTTGAATAATCAAAAAGTGTATTGTTTTTATAGGACAGAAAAAGAATCGAAACTGAATCAATGTGTTAAGATCTCACAGGAAAAAAAAATAAATAGAAGACTAACCCCCCCCTATAAACACCTCTCCTTACTGATGGAATAACTACCAGAGAAATGGAATTTAAAATTAATTGATAAAACATGAACTGTTTCATTAATAATTCACAAGTTTCTGTCTTTCTAGAAATCCAGCATGTTTTATAAAATACGGTGATGTGATATTTCTACATAATTTCCAAAATCTGTAGTTACTACTAGAACTACCATTCACCTATTTTTAGAATTCTAATGAATAACCATATCTTTAAATTAAACTGAATTTAAAATGGATATGACTATAATGGAACTTGAGCTTTCTGTGTTGTATGTGTAGATTATAATTCTGTCTATAGTTAACTGGTATATTAAAAAATGCATCAATTTTTTCAAGATATAAAAATTAAAGGCAAAGTTATGTTGACTTTCAGATGCAAAATAAATGAATGAACAAAGGAAATGACATGACAATTACTAGCTAATAATGCCCAAAAATCTAAAAATTCCTAATATTAACCAAGAATGAGAATAGATTATATTTCAGGAAAATAATTGGCAAGATCAGGGCAGAAATAGAGTATACGTTCTCAGTTTTGATAGGATGGCTGCTGCTATGTCATGGAGGTCTACAGGTCTTCCTAGCAGTAGAATAATAACCTAGTAGAAAAGTACCCTTGTTACATCCAGTAGTGGAGAAAATTTCTCTCTTGCCCCTTTACACTAACTAAAATTTGTGACTGTGGCTGGTCAAAAAGATTATTTCTGTTTTCAAGACTATCTCTTCAGCCTTTGTGATGCTTTCTTACATAAACTGTGACTGTCTGTCCCCTCTACAGCTTGGTCTTCTTTCCTGTTGTTTTTCTCACATCCTTCTTATTCCACAACACTAAATAAGGGGCATCATACCTCTAAGAGAATTGATTCTTCCTATGTCTTTTCATATCTGTTGAACATGACACTTCCTCAAACAGGCCAGAGGATGGATTTGACCTCAAAGTCTCTCAGGCCAGCAGATGCAAACTTCTGAAGGCTGTGGTGGGGTGTGAGTGGTGAACATTGTCCACAGAAAGCTCTTTGGAGCCTTATAAAGGGCTTAAACTTGCCTACTTACGTTAACTTCACTGTGCTTGGTACCACTGACAGCTAAAGTGAAGTGAACTCTCTGAAGTAAGCTTCATGCTGCTACAGAATGTATTTTCAAAAGAAACTGGCAACAATGATAGTAGGTGTCTTTAGGCATAACATCATAGATGAGGACCCTAATGCCTGGAATGATAGAGTATTTTTGATTCCAACTTTTCTCTAATTTCACACAGGTGTAAATAACTTTACAAGCCTCAAGACAGTGGAGATCCCGGCTAGTATAATTACAGCCTTGAAGGAATTTTTATAGCCTAGCTAAAAAGCCCTAAGTACATGGGTTTATCAAAAATGTGGTGGCAGACTCCTGGCTACACCCAATGCCACGAGGCACAGTGAAAATGAAGTTAGTGAGAAGACAAATGAAGGCTGCTCTCTTTTCAGCTAAGTTGGTCCATGGTCTTCCTTGACCCTGGGGCTAGTGATTGCTGACTAGAATCTCAATGACTATTTTCTAGTGACAATTTCAGTGTCTGAGCTCATTAATCAATTTCTATTCAACAGAATCAGTTTGTGGAAAACTTGCAAAAGGTTACTTAATCCAGGGGGAACATGTGCTGTTAGAAGACTTTTCAAGCACAGTATTAAAACAAAATTTCCCAAATCTCTGTTTTGTATCACATTTTCCATGACCTCATCAACTACTGATAGCAAAGAACAAAACAAGCCTTTCACTACAACCAAATAATTCATGATAACATTAGGAAAATACAACTTCTGCCTGCTTTCCTCAAGCAAAGAAGTGTTTCAGTATCATTACATCATAAAAACTGTCACATCTCTTTAACCCCTTGGCTCCAGCATGAAACAGGAAACAACAGTGCTGAAATAGTAAAAAAAAAAAAATAAATTATGTGAGAGAGGCTTTTCTTTAACTCTATCCAGTAATATCAGTTATCATCCAGTCTAAGAACCAGATTTGAAAACAATATGTGGAAACCCCCAATCTTTTTAAGTCTTTGCAAGGTTAATCCTAACAAACACCTGGCACAGGACTTGAGTGACTCGGAGGAATTCTCCAACTTAGCAGCCTTGCACAAGTGTGCACATGCGCTATGGCAGGACACCCAGGAAGGGAAACAGTTATAGTGGTGGTTTGTGGAAATAAGGAATGTTTCAGTGCTGAAGAAACTGGCTTAATGATTTCAATATGAAAGACTAAAACACTGCTTTATTTCTTAAATATGGTAAAAATATTTTTAAAGCAAGCCTTAAAATATTTGGGCTTAATCCCTCTTGCCCATTGTGCATGGATGGTTATTAGCTGCCCATGGCAATATCCTGGCCAACTGCCTTACCCAAGGAGGCACAATGCCAGAATTTGGTGTGATTCAAAAGCATAGCAGAGTCAGTGGAGTCGTTCTGTGCTCAATGTATTTTTTTCTTTTAGGGTTTTAAAATTTTCCTTTTCATATTTTTCATTATTGTTTCCATATGTTTTCTCCTGTACTTGTGAAGAAATGGTGTAAGGAACTTCTTCTAGGAATGATGAATTACTTTGTGAGTTCTCTCAAGTGATGGCCCTGATGGGCTAACTGCGGACGGCACAGGAAACAGTCTAGCATCTTTGTGCTATTATCATCAGACTGTGAAATGAGGGAGAGTAGATGCCACAGCCATTTTTTAATGCAGACATGAACAAACACCAAAACCAATTTGGTCTTTGATTATATTTTTTCTTCCTGAAGAAAGCGATTATTTCTTTACCTGAATTTTTCCTTGATTATTTTTTTTTCTGGAGCCTGATCAGTTTTTCTGTCATGTTGCTGCTCTGCAGATCATTTGGTCATAGTGTGGCTGATACAAGAACTGCACCTAGAAATGAGAAAATATGGACAGGGTCAGTCCTCAGTTTTGCTATCTCCACAAGATGGCAGGTGGTGGTGACCTGATTTATCCTGGGATTTGGATTGAGGTCACTTCCATGGAAGACTTTTGTTGCAGAGGTTAATGCCTACCAGATAACTTGCCAGGGTCCCTCTAAATTATCCAGTACAGTATGAAAGTGTGAGAAAGAGAAAGATATTTCTGTGCTATGGATCAGGATGACTTGTAGAAGCTGTTTAAATGTTGGGATAACTATTTGCTTCCTGAGTAGTCCAAGCACAAAAATGAAGTCTGGCTGTGAGCTACCCAAGAGAAGAATCTTGTTTGGAATTAACAAAAACTTACAATATGTCTGTGTTTGATTTCTGTAAGATGTTTTCCTCTGACAGCTTTACAGTCATGTGTGATTTTCATGGAATATAAATGGTTTGTGAATTTTTGAAATATCTCATTTAGCAGCAAAGTTTTACAACGAAGACTGTTCTGTAGCTCTTTGCACAGATATGCATGGATGAGTGGATTGGAAGTGTTACTTTTATGATTGCTTCTGGGGGCATGACAGGGTGATTGTGACCCTTTCCCACACGTTAGCTATGATCTTGTTGCCTCAGCATTGCTGGAGATGCTGAAATGAGTTGACTTTGTGAGAGCTTCCCAAGTTTAGATTCCTTAACTGTAAAGCAATATCTTAACAGTTATGTGTACTCAGTGAGAGAAGGTAAAGGGGAAAAATGATTGAGATGTATAGTAATTTTGATTATTTTTTATTTGCCATCAATTTGATAAGTGTGTTCCATGACTGTATCTGTGCTGTCTCTTCAGAAAGATTCTATTTGTGAAGTGCATGCAATGTCCTGTTAGTGATAACAGTTCAATTTTCCTGCGTCTAATTCTTGTGCTATTTTCAGCCAAATGGTGTTGGTACAGAGGGTGGCACAAATGGAAACTTACCTGTCCTGTTTTCATAAGGGTTTTTGCATGTGGAATGTTTCTTAAGTTTCCATCTCAAACCTTGTACTACACAAGGGGACCCAAATGTTTCATTGCTTTCTCACAGATTTAAGATGTGAAGTTTTCCTAAGTTTTCCTGTTCAAGTGAAAGAACAGAATCTCCTGATTGCATTTCCGTCTTGTGTCTTAGTGCAATCTGGAATGAATAAAAAACAAGAGAGAAAAATTTGACACAGAGTATTGAGATGCCATGCAAAGCTCTAGAGGGCAGAACAAAAGGGTGAAACCCCAAGCATTCCAGCCATGGGAACGTCTGTACAAAAGCACTTCAGCAAAGGATTGGCAGGTGGTAGTGTGGCCCATGAGAGAGAGGCCTGGAGAGTGGACTTGTACAGCTGAGCAGGGCTGGTGTGTTCCACCTCTGAGGCTGTTGTGCTCTAACCTACATTGGAATTGTAGGTTCAAACACAGTATAAATTTTACCTGTGCTTCTTGAAATGGACACACAGGTACAAATTCTGTTTTACATATGTACTAATAGCATTGTGTGTGGATTGACAGTCCTGTCCACGTTGGATGTGAGGCTTCTAAAATGCAAATTTGGCATATATGTTCTTTGCCATTCAATGCAGGTTCAGTCTGAGCCCCTTTATTTCTACTTGCTTCAATTATCCTTGGTAAAACCACATCCTCTCTGAAGTGTATTAATATTTGAGAACACAGTTTGTATTCTGTATTATATATCACCGCTACTCCTGTATATAGTAAATTAAAGTCATAATCAAAATAAGTCTCCTGATTGTAAATATCTTCTAAAAGATTTTGAAGCAATTGCTACTGCCATTAGCTAGAAAGTTTAATATAAAAAGTAAAGAATTGTTATCTTGATCATGCCATTTGCTGCAGTGCTTTTCTGGCCTCTCTGACCCCTTTGGTTGGAAGAGATGCTGCTTTTCTGAAATATTTACTGAACTTTCTTCTAGGGCTCATGACTGTGTTATATACATGAATTAAAATTATGCTATTTTATATGCCATTCCCATTAAGAGGAACAATGTGTCTAGACTGACAAAATGGCATATATAGCCAGGTTCCTAAACAGTTTCTTGGGCAACATAAGAGTGGTAATTCACAAAATTAGAATTGCTCTCTGAAATGCAGTCTGAAAATAGAATACCTAAGCATGGAAGCTCTGCATATACAGTATGTTATGGATAGAGCTATGAGAAAGTAGTTCAGATGAAGACCTTGTTCTCCACAACTTGATTCGGTGGACTAAATGTTTGAAAATTCATCCTAACTTCACTATTGAGATGTCATAGAAAGCTTTAGAACGTTGAAGGAAAAAAGAAATATTTGAAATTCCAAAAGTGCAACTGAAACTTTTTGTAATTCCTGTGTAACCTGAACTGATTAATTTCATAGTTCCATTTTAAAACAGACATTACCAAGCAACAACAACAAAAGGCATATTTATTTTTTTAAATTAGAAATCATAAGGTTTTATGTTAAATCTCATTTAACATCATGCTGTTTGAAATTTTACCAAAGCAAAGTCAAAGGAAGCGTGCTGGAGTCTACAATCATATGTCATTTAAAAGAAGTTGTATGTTAGAACTTCTGCTAATGTTTTAGCTCCTGCTTCTGTGCTTCTCTCGGGCCCTGTAAGAATGAAAGAACAGTATCTCCTGTCACTGAATGCTGTTACACAGGCAAACAGTCATTCCTGTGTACCTTCTAGACAGGAGAGAGATTCTAATCCTCTTAAGGCTACCTTTCTGTCATCCGTTTGTTCTTCGCTACAGACGGTAGCAAAAGAATGGCAGTTTTCACAAAAGGAGCCCTGAAGCCTGGTTTTGTGATGGTTCAAAAATTTAATTTTAATGTTAAATTGATAGAGCAGATTGTTTATTTTCAAATAATTGCATTTAAATTGCTGTGCTTAAAACACAGGTAGGCTTTGCTGAGCTTTGTCAGCCTATCAGCAGCTGGAGAACTGTATGTTTTTCCTGCAATAATAGGCAGATGTAAAAATTAACTGTGACAAAGTAGCCTGAAACTACATATTCTTAGATAGTGAATGACTGACTCCCCATCTTATTTTTTTAATTGATCCTAAAGCAATGATCCACAGCCTTGATTTGTCTCTTTAAAAGATCTCATTAGAGTTTTATATCTCAGATAATGATAACTTTTGAAAAGGCAATTGCAAAATTACTACGCAATTGGGAGCACCTCTTTTTTTTTTTTTTTTTTTTTTTTTTATTTTTTGACTAGTGGTGAGCAGACACTAGGAGGTATTTATCACCATCGAGCAGTTTCTCTGGTTTCATGCACTTGATACCTCCTGGCTTGTGAAAGAGTAGAAAGCTTGTCCTGCACATTCTCACCCACTAACAAAACTTTCTGGAAATCCTTATTCCCTAGCAGAAGGAAGTGAGTCTTTGAAACAATTGTTCTCTTATAAGCAAATCTCCAAGACCAGACTCAAATTCCTGCTGTTAAGCACCAGCCTGTACTCGTGTAGTCACCCATCCTGCAAACATAGCAGAGATCAGAGGAGTTTCTTCAGAGCACAGTTAGGTCTCCAAAGCTACCAGACAGGACAAGAGACACGATTTCTGAACCACTTGTCTCAGATGTACTGAAAATAGGACATGTGGGTGGACACTTCAGCACAGTTGTGGGTGCGTCAGGGGAGTTGATTTGTTTAGGGTGATGGTAAGAAAGGCTGAATATTAAATTGTATACGATGTAGGTGGATTTAGATAGTAAAGTGCAAACCCTGGTCTTATTCTGTAGATCCTATGTCTTTCACTAATGCATAGCTAATATTGTTCACTTTTACCTATATTTAATTTGCCAGTTGTATTTACTATTTAGATTACACATTATGACAGCATTTCTATCTACACATATAAAATATTTTTTTGTCTACTTCATGTTTATTTATGTTATTTTAAGATTTTTCAAGGGAATATTTCCACACATATATTTTTATTTTAATAGTAACATTCTATGTTAAAACTCATAATAGTTTTAATGTGTCCCTTATAGTTTGACTTCCTTGATTGCTCTGTGATTTCAATCCTATTTGTGCCTACCTTGTCCTCATTCTTATTTTCAGTGTTCTTCCCATCTATTATCTGCCCACAAATACTTTTAAAAATTCCATCAAAGAAACAAACTGTTAAGCATGCTAAAATAAAAGAATTTCCACAAAAACTTCCCTCTTTCTCCTCACACCTCTGAAATATTTTTGCCAGATGTGCATGGCTGAAGGGCCAACACAGTAGATGCTGATCACCTGGTCACAGCTGGAATTGGCTTAAAAAAAATTCTATTCAGTGGAAATTACCATCGTGATTTATTTTTCTTCAGCAACAAAATGGTAACATAGATGACATCTGTCTTTCCAGCTGTTCCTTGTGCTCAAAGAGCCACTCCTCTCTCTCAGGAATTAACCAATCATCCTCTCAAAACTGAGAAGCTAGGAAAAAAAGGACAAAGAATAGAAGCAAACTGATGTGGGAATAGACATAAAAATAATCCAGAAAAGGTCATTTGATAATGATGCTACATTTTAGTTTCCCCATGTTGAAATAAATCCTAAAGCGCTTCACAGATTTCATCAGTTGTTTGCAATATATGTAAAAGAAAATAAAATAGCTGTGATAAGAGACATTTGTCAGACACCTTTGAATGTCTCCTCTGCACTCTGCTTACCAGTTGAGCTGCAGTGATGTATTTATAAATTTCCCAATAGATCAATATTCAGCCAGTAAAGGGGCAGTAAGACTCTCAAACCTTCCTTTCCTCATTTTGCACTTACCATGATACAGTAGCATATGCTGTGTAACTTTTATGTAATATTTGAACTTCAGCAAGTAGAGGCTCCATATCTGATTGCCTTCCTTTTCACACAGGGTTTCTTTGGCCTCCTGCTCAGTGTTCTTTTTATCACATTATGATTTGTGAATGCTGCCACAAGACTGGGTCATAAATATGCACCTACACTTCAGAATTAAAGACCAGTGCTCTTTCATGGAGAAGAACCTGCACAGATTTTGGTAACATTGTCTAGTGGTTGTATTCTCCTGTAGGTATTGAAACACCTGACCAGAGGAAAAATCCTCTAAATTAATTTGTGAAATGAAGCAGTAACCAGGTAAAATTTCTGCAGTGCATCCTAATAATTCTAGCAGGAGTGTGAAGCTCTAGGTCTTTTCTTAGTTGTGGCATCCTTGGATTTTTTTCCATCAGCTGCACTGGCTTCATAATGAAATAATTTAAGTCTTTTGAAGTGACAACATTTTCAAAAGCATTTGGTGTGCTTCTTCAGAGCATATGCAAAGGCCTGTAAGAAATCCCTTTCCTAAGATGCAATTAGATGTGTATGTACTTATTTATCTCCCCATACTGTATTTCCCAAGGCAGCGTAGAGAATTCATATGCTTTGTCATTTAAGAGACATGAACCTTTCATTTCTGCAGCTGTTACCTTTAATGTCCAGCACGTTTACTTTCCAAATGGGAAAGAGCAAGATGTTCTTTTCACAAAAAAACATTTGGTCTTGTAGAGTGCAAAACATTGCTAATGTTTAGTCAGGCAATTTCAATTGCTCTATTTGAAATATTAGTATTTACCTTGTACATAACAAGGAACACAGATTCTGGGCTTTTTCTTTTTTCTTTTAGGTTGGTTTGTTGGTTTTTTGTTGTATTGGGTTTTGAGTTTTGTTGGTTTGGGGCTTTATTGGGCATTTTGTCTTTTTCTTTTTAAAAATTATTTAGAATAAGAGGCTTTGGTTTGGTTTGATTTAAATTATATTTTGTAAAACAAAGAGAGAATTATTGGAGAGTGCTTGCATTACCTAGATTTCTATTACAAGCTAAAATATACAGCAGTTACCAGTTTTGACATATATAGCTATTTGTTGGGAGTCTGTTGGCAAGAAAGATTTGATTTAGTATCTTGGATTGACTTGAAATCCAGTCATGTCTCAATCATGGAAGCCCCTAATTTTAAACAAAAAGCATGTTTGCCCAGAGCTTTGCCATACATACTTCAGCAACAGATGATTTATTTTGGGTTTTGGGTTGTTTGGGGTTTTTTTTAGTTTCCAAGTATGAATAACACCAATGTGAATGAAAGGAAATTTATTGTGTTCCCAACCTACCTTACTGTCCATAGACAGTTGGGAATTTTGTGCATTGCTCTGTAAGCAAAATCACTATCACTGTGTCTTTCCGAACACAAATATTTGCAGGCAGAGATGGGGAGGGTGAGGAGGAGAGATAGTAACTGATCTATAGTCAGGGTGCAGGAGAGTCCAAGAGGCCAGGGCGTATTCTGTTGCGGACTCGCTCAGATGAAACGCTGGCTGATCTTTATCTCCACCGAGACAGGGTATCTTTAAAACAAATCTCTTCCAGAATAGATACCGAGTTCAGTACTTTCCTATGCTGGGCAAATTGTTCCAGCTGAAACTGCCCGTATCGAATCGCTCTGCTGCTATAGGAGAAAGGACTCAAATGCTGCTTCAGCTTGCTAATATATACACTTGGCTTTTGTGGGGTTTTTGGTTTTGTTTGGTGGGGTCGTTTGTTTTTTGTTTGTTGGGGTGGTTTGTCTTTTGTTTGTTTTCTCCTTATAATGTCCACTTCTGCTTCTTGTTTCTGACCGTTGTTTGGGATTGTATTTGTGTTGTTTTGCTAGCTGTTTTAATTTCATATGTCTCTTTCCAAGAGCCTGCAGACTTTGCCAAACAAAAAGAATATTGACTACTTTTTCATTTTGGCAAAATACCAAATAATGATGATGACATTAATGTAAAGTTGTTTCTAACCCTAGGCAGATACAGTGTTTTTCTAGATGTTTTGGGTTTTTTAAATTAATTTATATAAAAAAATACAACTGTGTTTACATTTTATGTCCTAGCTGACCACCCTCATTTGGGCCAAGCAGAAATTTCAAAAACACAACAGAAAATGTTCAATCCCTGAGATATTTAATATCTATTTGAAAGACTGAGACTTAATTGAAAAAGCAGTAAGATTTGGTACAGATTCTGCAACTGCTAATACCTTTTCCAGAATGAATTCCAAAAGTAGATTGACTGAAATAAAAATGTTGACTCAAGGAGTAGGATATTTCTCCATGTGAGTTAGAAGGTCTATCCTACTTTTAGTCACTTGCCATAAATGGTGGTGCTGTAATTATAGCATGTGTTAAGTTGGAGGCTTGGCTGGGTAGGAATATTTATAAAAGCTGACATTTCAATAAATGGACCTGTTCTTCAAGATTCTAAAGGAACACCAAGAAATAAGGAAAAAACACCTGACATGGCAAGCATTTTAAAACAAATCAACCAAGAAGTTCTGATTTGTGAGCCCATGAGTACTCATATAGTCAATGGAGAAAACAAATCAAATGCTTGTAAATGCTGTTTAAGGGCTTACACACAACTTGACTTGATTAGAAAACTAAATATTTAATTATTTGTGGTTTTGATTTTATGAATGTTGCTTTCCTTTACTTGTGCTCTCAACATGTTTGACGTCTGGTAAGAAAAATTGTGGATAGTGTTTCCATGTGTGGTGCCTATATAGTGGATTTTGATCCTCGTGCTATGTTCACATAACCATCTTCACGCTGGAGTCCCATCGATGTCCATGGGAGTTTCTTAACGAAGAATACAGAAACTGAAATATGAGATTAGAATTTGGCTTGAGAGTTCAATTCGGGTTCCTCCCTTCAGCCAGTATGATGCCATCATCATTTTGGTCCCCTGCTGCTTTTAAACAATGTAGGCTTAAAGCAAACCCAGATTCCAGTGCCATCCTGTAAGTGTGACCACATTTAGAGGGTCCTTGTTAGCATTTTATTTCCTTCATGTGTTCTCTTTTTTTTTCTTTTTTTTTTTCTTTTTTTTTTTAATGGTTTAAATTGCATATGGGTTTGTTGGTGAGATTGTCAACAAGATTTTTAAGACCCCTTTACTGTTGCGAGATGAATGGTTGTATTTGATACAGGAGAGCAATCAGACATGGCAAGCAAATGGTAAAACAGTTCAGAGGGGCTACAACTGTGGATGAGACAGATTTCCTGAGACTTTGGCTATCAGGTCCAGAGCTGTGCCACTGTGAGGAAAACATGTGCATCCTGGCTTCTCTCTGCTGTGTCTTTTCTAAAAGCAAGCTCTCGCAGAGCAGTCAAAGGATCCTTCTGCACTGAGTGCACTGTGACTTGCTTTAAAACTGTCACGGCTTAAAGCTTTACAGTAACAGAGGCTTTGTTCTTGGAATGCTTGCAGTGTGGGTGGCAAGGCAGAGTCAGGAGTGGTCTAAGGCTGTGGCATGGGCTCTGAGTCTAAAACTTTGAGAGAACTATAAAAAAGCAAATTAAAAATGTGGTTGTATAATAGAAGCCTAGTGCTGTGGAAGAGAAAATTCTTCCACAGGAAGAGCAGGACAGTAACTCAAAGGTCTTGGTGTGTCTGCCCTGCAGCCCATTGGAGGGGGCAGAGCAGCATGGGGAGGCTGCTTAGAAAGGACCTGCATATTGGAGTTGTTTGGAGAGTGCAGCTACCAAGAGAAAATGTTTCCTCAGGCATTTTGGTTTCTTCCTGTTGTTGATAATGACAACAATTCTTGATCCTTTCCTTCCTAGAATTTACTGGTTTTGCTTTCACTAACTCCTGTTTTTCTGCATAAATATAATGCAACAAATCACCGTGGCTTTGATACTATTCTATTTATGTATGAGTTTTAAGCTTCCATTTGGTCTCGCACACTTCAGTAACACAGGTATGAATATCACAGAAAGTTAAAATATTTGTATTTGTGCAGGAAATATCCTTATACAAGAGGAATTCATAAAGATACAAATTTGAATCTGCTTGGTGCTGAAAACCCCATTGATTTCCCCTAAATCCACTGGCTTCTGTGTTTCTTGGAAGCAAAATGGCTAAAACAAACAGCGCAGTAAGTCACACACTCGGGCAAAAGGCTGCAGCTATTGCCGCATGGATCCTCAAGTCCTGAAATGAGCTTAGGGACACAAAAAGCCATTCATATTACAAATTACCCTTTGCTTTTGAACTGTAAATTATCTTTATTATTAGGCTGGCCATGGTACTGCAATTATTAGGTGCCCTGTGTCTAAAGGTTTGAGCAATTAGAAGACTGGGGTGACAGTCTCATGATACAGAGTGATAAAATATGTCCAGTCAAGACAAAGAGATGGTCTATATTCGTGTCTTCAGCATGTATCACAGGGAGCCTGGAAGCTGTGCTGCTCTTAAACATTTCAATTAGCCCTGACATGGCCACTGTGAGCCCACAGATTATCTCTGTGTTGCTGTTAAGTTTTTATGAGGCTTTCCCCTCAGATTACCCATTTTCACAGCAATCTATAAATCTGAAACTGCAACATCTGATTAATTCTCCCAGAAGAGAATAGTGAAGATCCAGATTTTTTCATTAATGAAGTTTGTGCTGTTCTGAGGTCTCGTATATTTCAACCATTGTTTTGCAGTTTTTTCCCATTCTAATCTCTTCCCTTAGGTACCAAGGGAGGCAGGAGTTTCAAAATCACACGCTTCTGACCTAGAAAATTAGACCGACTTTTCTTGTAGCACCATTTTGCAAACTGATGGCCATTCTTTGTTGTTTTCAGAGTGAACAAAGCTGTAGTGTACCATTATTATTTCTTCATAACAAACAATTGCTTGGCATCACTTTGCTATTGAGTATTGTGCAGCCTTTCTTTTATACACCATATTCCGAATAAAATGTCATGTGGCTTTGCATATTTTTGAGCTTTGAGATCAAATGAACCCAGAAATGTAAAATGAAACTGAGCTGAATCTGCTACATATTTCCTGCTGTCAGATGGAAAATCTGAGAAACAAATTCGTGGATAGGGAAGCTGAGGCACAGATGTCTATTTAAAGGTATTCTGGTGGCAGACAGAGAAGAAAATTTCTCTCTCCATGTTTGTCTTATCTGGTGGAGAAAGCTGAATTATATTCATGTGGTATTTTCTTCAACAAAGAAATTCTTTACTGTAGTGTTAGGTAAATTGGCTCAGTGATAAAAAGACAGATAAGAATCCAGATGTCATGTGTAGCAATATCCTTTCAAATAGCTTATGAGCCTTGAAGTAAAGCTTCCAGAGTTGCTTGCATCATAAATGCTTCTTAAAAGGTGTCAGAAGAGCAGTGAGAGTTGTATGTATCTATGTGTCTATAATTCTCAAGTAAAGATGAAAAGACAGACAGACTAGACAACTTCAGCCCACAGAAAGTATTTTATGAGGATTTTAAATTTTTTAATGTGGCAATACCATGGAAATGGTGCTGAAAATCCTATTGCTGTGAATACTGCTGAAGGAAGGGCACGGGCCTCCAGCTGTAATTTGCTGGCATTAACCTGGAGCTGAATTGTGCAAAACAGCAAGATTAGAGGGAGCTTCAACTAGGTCTGCTTTAGCCAGTCTAGACTTGTCACCCTTTGTCATTTCAGTGAGTACTGTACTTCCTAGCCCACACATGGGGCAAAATTTCCTTTGTGTTGCCCCTTCTGTGGTATCCTACAAATAGCGTGTACAGGAATGTTCTCAAAGCACGAGGATAAACTGTGTCAGTGAAACAGGTCAGACTCTGGCCCACAGATCACTGAGGAGCCTCTAGAAAGGAAGCACTGAAAATCTAGGAAAAGTGCTGTCTAGGATATTGGTCTTTGAAATACCTTTTTGGTTCTATAGAAAAAGTTGCAAACCTGTGGCCCAAAGAATATCTCATCTTCGTCTCTCTGTTCACATCAAGTCTGAATCCTTATAGTTTTGTGTTCTCTGTTTTATATTCTGGGTTATATTCTGCCAGAATATTAAACATTTTGAGATGCAAGAGCAATGGAGATGAACCCTAGTGTAACTCAAGCAAAAAAGAAAGTCAAGATTTACTACATTTTTTACCAGCCTGATAATACACTACATGGTCATTTTTGTGACCATTTTGATCAGCTTTGCTTGTAATTTTTAAGGAAGAGCATATTCAGTTCCAGTTGTGTAGGCTTTATAAGAATCTGGATGTTTCTCTTGCCTTTAGTATTCTGTGAATCAATGTAGAATAATATAGGTGTTTCCTTCACATTGCATTGTATGCAGTTAGGGGTTTGTGGTTTGGTTTGTTTTTTGTGTTGTTTTGTTTGTTTGTTTGTTTGTTATATATGTTTATATAGAAGATATTCACCATATCACTCTACTCAGCAGTGGAGAGCCTGAAGCAGCCTGCCACACTTTTTCAACCATGTTATGCATATTGGTAAGAATGCCTGTCACTTCATATCTCATACCAAATCTACAACTGCTTCATTTAAATTCTGCTTCCTTTTGTTGTTCCTTCATATTCCTTATGTATTATAGTTCACAGAAATCCCTACTACTAATGCATGTATCTTCAAACTGTGTTTGCTTTTGATTAATTATTTTGAAATATGATGACTGATCAGCTACATAAAGCCCCAGTGGCAGTGCTGTCATAGCTGTTCCCATGCATATCAGGCTTTCTTAAACAAAGTAATTAATTGTAAATTACAGAAATAAAGTTTGTGTTCTTTGTAGTCCTACTGTCTTTTCCGCTAATGAACACTATCACCCCCAGTGCACTTTGCTTTTCCAGCAAAGTGGTAATAAACTCTGCTGCCTCTTCCCTATCTCAGTGGTTCTATCCCAGTTTATTCTAAAAATGGAGGGTTTCTTTTCTTGGCTGCAGTGATGTAATCTGTCAGTCAATCATGTTTTTAGCAATTATATCAGTGGGGTCTTGGAAATTTTGATGGTTCCAATTTTAAATATTTCATCTACTCAGGTGCTGCCCCTCAGCAGATGATTTTGATAGGGCAGTTTATTTCCTTCCCTTTACCCAGTAAATAAGAATTGCATTGTTACAGCTGCAGAACCACACTGGGTTACAGGGCCATTACAGAGCTGTACTTTTAGGCTACTGAATCTATAGGTGTTACAAAGGGTGGAGCCCCTGCATTTTTGTCAGGTCTAGATTCTCATGTCTGTGTTCCTTTCCCAAACGGGATATGCATGTTGAAAGCTGTCTATCTTTAAGGTAGCCAGCTGCAGGCATGTGAAGTTCATATCTCATACTGACTACTCGACAAGCATAATGGGAATATACTCAGTATATGGAATTTAGAATATGAAATGTGTGTTGGAATATTCTGGCACATTACAATTTTCTGCATAACCCATCTTTTCCTTATTCCTCAGCCTCCCATAACCTATTTTCTCACTGTACACTAGTGCCCAGTTCCCTTATTGGTCTTTTCCTTGTTGGCATCCCCCTCTGTGGATTCTAACAAGCTGTTTCTCTCAAACTGCCTAATAGATTAGCAGAATTAAGTTACAGGAATTGTTTCCAGTCTATATTTATCTTCAAGTCGGGTGCTTCTGTTTCAGGTGTGAAGATATTTTTACATGTCTGAAAGCTTATTTGTTTTTCCTCAAATATAGCATTTGGTCTAGTAAGCTACATTTCTCTTTTCTGGAAACTTTGTCTTTTCTTAAGAAATCTGAGATTCTCTTTCCCAAACTGAGGATCATGTCAGACACCAGTATTTTGTGACCATGGTCATCTCTGCAGATCGTGCTGCCTCAGCTCCAGAAACGTATGCATTGTGAATGATATAATTGTTAGAAAAGTCATCCTTTGATAAAGAGACAAAAAAACCAGCTCAGCTCATGCAGGGGGTGGAAGGGATCTGCATCATTAAACTGATTAGAATGCTTCAGAGGGTCCTGGGTTTTGTGGAGGTTTTAACGTGGCCCTTCTAAAAGGGCTAGTGAGTTCCTCTGTCCCTTCCTCATTACTGTTTAATTCAACAAATCTTTTTTCTTTTCCTCTTTATTTCTTTATCCCTCACAATCCATTGCTCCTTTCCTCTGCCAGCTGGCTCCCTCAGCTGCTCCATTGATCTCTCAGCCACTCTGGCACTCCTGATATCACAGTGGGAGGCAGAGTAACTCAGAGATCAGCAGACCGGCAGACAGACCAATACAGGAGTGAATCCCAAAGCTCCAGCAAAACCCCCTGAATTGGTTCTTTTTCTCTGCCATAGTAACCCTTTTTGAAATGATAGGTTGGCATTCAACAGTCAGATGCTTTTAATAATAACAGAACTAGCTCTAATGTTTCACTTTCTGTGGTTGTTTCTGCAGGGTTAGAGTTCTGACTAAGCTATGAAAACCACACACTGTATTGCCATGAGAGAGTCTCTGAGTCTGTTACCAGTCTTGGACAGTTATTCTGTACACTGCTGAATGCCATGGGACTGCATGAAAAAGTATACACAATGTAGTACTTTTCATTTAAGGTGTACTTAAGAATCCTTATAAGGGTACAGCAGGAAGGCTGAGAGAACAGTTTTTGAGGAATTAATTCTATTTCCCTCTTCTCCATTTTGTTGTCTGTTTGTGCTGTGTAAAACATATGGCATGGCAAGAATGAGTTCAGATGTGTCAGAATGGTTTTATATGACTATGTATGTTTTCCATCCCCTAGAACATGGAAGGAAAAGGTGGTAGAGATAAGCTGCAGTAATGTAGCAGATATAACTATTGTCATTTTTGGTTAGATAATGCAGGTCCATGTTGATGCTAAAGATCAGGATGTCAGTAGCTCTTGTTTTGTTCTCTCAAGTGCATCAGCTGAATTTATTTGTAAATGATGACTAATGTCCAGTGCCAGTGGAGGTGCACTGCAGTCACTATTGAGGGTAGGTCTAGTAAACATGGCTTAAAGCTTTCACAGCCAGTGATGACTTCATCTCAAAGTACCAGTCCATATTCTCTCTCCTCTTCGTCTCTCTTTCCCTGTCCTCCTTCATATGCCTACATCAGGATGTTGGAGACAAACTGGATTAAGCCCCTTTATTCAGTAAAGAAATCTGAAGTAGTGAAAGACCATTTGTTATGTGGCATATCCTGGTTTACACTAAAACCAGATCACGACAGTGCTGTTGTTCTCTGCACCGGAATATCTGTGGGCCTTTACAAGGACTAATTCTATTATTACAGTTCTGACCAATGCAGAACCTTGCTCAAGTCGATCCAGCAGATATGTGGCAGAATCTGAAATATCTGATTCATGATCCTGTGCTCTGTGTATTGGTAAGAAAACTGTGGTCCAAGGAACTCCAGACTTTGAGAATTCAAAATATGAATGTGGATCAAAATTTGGCATGTGGTTCGTTTTTTTTTTTTTTTTTTTTTTTCTTCAGTGTAGGCTGAGTTGGGCAGATGTTTAAAATCCTGTTCAGGTCATTAACATCTCAATATAAGGATTTCACTGATTTATTTTCTGAATAAAGATATTCTCAGAGTCGCAAAAAAGAGTGCTATTAGACTAAGACACTTACTCATTAAGAGTCATAGGAATAGGGTATGCTAAAAAGGGATAAGACTAGTAGTACACAGTTATAAATGATCTTAAAATAATCATTAATATTGCATAAGTGGTATTGGTAACAGCTTAAGTATATTTCCATAGGTGTTTCTTTATATTTGCATATTAATTAGTGGAGACCTAACATATTATGTTACTAGAATGTCTGTGGTGTTCATGTTTTATTGATGAACTATTGTATTAAAAAAAAAGTTACCAGACATTACAGAAAAATTATTTGCATGGGATTACTTGAAAGCAGAATTCTGTATTTTGACAAAAGTTTTATTCTTTGCAACCCTGCAACTGTGAAGTGTGCAGTGCAAGAGTAACTCTGCAGTTTATGTGCAGTAACTTCTCTTGCTTCCTGTTAATTATGAGCTTTTCCCCTCTCCACTTGCAAGTGCAGTCTCTGTCTAGCAAGGTCTTTTCAAAAATCTTCTGCTGGGGTCCTTGAAGTGTTCAGATGGAGCACTCGAGTCACTAACCTAATGCCAAAGTGCAGTGTGAGCATCACAGTGGTTTGGGTCTTTTCTTCGCTGCCTGTCTCTATTCTACACCATTCCTAAGCACAGATCATACCAAGATGCTTCACCATTTGTTTTGTTCCCCTCAGCCAACAACCCTGATTTTTACTGAGCTCCAGGTGCTTTCTAATGTGCAGCCTTCATATGCAAGAGGCAGCTGGATGAAGTGTGTCAGACACAGAGGAGGATGAGCTCTTGGAAGCTGCCTTCCTATCTCCCCTCACCTAGAAATTGTGTCTGCCTTCACTCCCTTCTGTACCCTGTTGATATCCCTCTCACCTCATTCTTTCTGTATTGTTCAGAAACAGGAGGACTCTCAGCTCTTACAGCCTGGCTTCTCTTTTTGAGACAACAAGAGGGTTGGTTTTTTTCTTCTGCTTCCAGACCTCGATCTGCCAGATGCAGAGGCTGCTCTTCAAGCACACCTTCACAAATATTTGCTTTGAGATCCACCATTCCCAGTGTTCAAATCTGTAATCTACTGACTTTTGCTAATAACACATCTGAATTCTTGAGTTCAGATCAAAATCCTCAATGCAATCTTAGCATAAAAATTGTCTCACAATTGGGCAGAGCAATTTTTTAAACTAGATTTTCCTGCAACAGATTTATACAAAAATTTGGAATGGAAAATTTGAGTAGTAAACAGAAGGTACCGTTTGGATTTATCTGAATTTTAAATAATTTCTTTTATCTGCTCTTGCACAGGGCTAGGATTCAAAGGGTTTGGCTAATCAGTACTGATTTGGGCCTGTTATAAAAATGCAACTACTAAGTTCAGGACACATTCATGCTTTTTTTACTGTGACACAGTATAATTGGCATAGAGAGTTTGTTTCAGTTACCTAAATCTAGATATCTGGTACCCTTGAAATGTCTCATTTTATCT
>JAOEGS010008623.1:43599-88545 GCA_025447755.1 Corythornis vintsioides | reverse complement strand
CGAGGCTGTCCTGTTTTGTGGTTCTTTGTTGTTTTGGTTGTGGGATGGGGGGGGGGGGGGGGGGGGGGGGGGGGGGGGGGGGGGGGGTCGGGGGGGGGGGAGGTGTCAAGACTACTGTTTTATTAATTTGGGAAAGATCCTCAGCTAATAAAAAAAAACTATCAAAGAGGGATGAAACATCTTATTTGATCTGCCTCTCACCTCTTAAAATAATGTACATTTTAATTGATCATGCCCCTTTGGTTTTATTACTCCTTCCTATTTATATAAAATATTTAATGCCATTTTGGTCTTACATAAGAAAGTGAGGCACAGGCTATGATTTTTTTCTTGTTCTTTCTTCTTGTGTTAATCCTGAGATTGTCCTAAAGTTACTTCAGATTAGCATCTTGTGGAGCTTCTGATTTTTCTTGGCCTAAAAGCCCTTTGTCCTCTGGCAAAACTTCACTGGAAACCTCATGCAAATAATGTTTGATCTTTACCAACTCATCTCAAGGAGGAGGAGCCATCTTTTAGATTCTTTACCTTCTCTGCAGGGAGGAGAGGAGGGAAGGAGAAATTTTCAGTGAGGAATTAACCATGTATAGGTCTAGTCTCAAGACCCCCAAGAAGTCTTGGACAGCTGTGACCCTTGAATTTCCATGTGCTCTGCAGTGAGGTATTTGCCAGGATAATGTAATAGGCAGAATGGGGTCTTACTGTATTTTCCATCTGTATTTTCCATGCAGTTTACACAGTGCTCCTACTCTCTTTAGAGAGAGTTTATTTCAATACATTATGTTATAGATGTCAGTGCACATCTGTGTAGAAATAAAAAGTAGGGGGTTATGACACTTACTTTTAGATGCCTACCACCCTTGCTGATGCTCATGAATGATCAAATATTCTTTCATTCTTTTGGAAATTTGAATCAAATTTTTAAATTTCTGACTTCAGAAAGGAAGGGAAATGAATGAAAATAGAGAATATTAACCAGCAAAAGTTTAAAAGGCCAAAAATACAGTAAGGAATCATGATGTAATTTATGTATCTGACTCAAGACTAACAAATGGACTTGCTCTCCTGCCTCTCAGATACCCACACTCCACAGTCATCTGCTCAATTTCTACCCAGTTTCTGCCTGGGCTCATGTCTGTGTGGAGTGGAATGTAGCACTTGGGAATGTTTGGCTGATGGTTTTTCTCCCTGCCTGTTCTTTTTTCTTTGCCTGATGCTTTGGGTTTTTTTCTGGTATTAAGATGGCAGAGCTATTAAAACACAATGACCAAGAAAAGGAGAGGAATAGATTGGAAGAGTCATGGAAATTTTTAATAGGAGCATGAAAAAGTGAAGCGCTTGTGATAAAAGGGATTGTGGCCATTTTTTTTACTTACACAGAAACAACATAAAAAACGTTTTGAATCTCCTCAATAATAAAATCATGGATCATATTTTGCAAAATGTGAGATAATAGCACGATACAGGAACATTCAAAAACCTACTATTAATTATTAATGAGAATGAATAAATGCGCAGTGAGCTCTAATTGCCTGCTCTGTTCTGAATTCATCTTTGTTTAGGTTTTGGAGGATTTGGCTCAGAAAGAAATGCATCCTTTTAGTAATTCATGTTATTTTTAATGACTCAAATTGAGTTGCCACAAAAAGTTTTAAAAATCACTTTGATTTCAGATATCTTTGACTAGATGTCTATCTCAGATAATCCTGAGCTGTGTGGGAAATGTGTATATTCTAATTTACCTAATATTTTGAAATTACAACCTGAAATTGAAGAGATGTTTAGATATTTTAACAGTGGCAAACAAAGGAATGTCTGGAGCCAGGCAGTCTGAAGTGCTGTCTTAGTTCAGGGTCTGGACTTAAAATGAAAAACTGTCAGTTTTCAATTTTTGGAGGTAACATAAACAAAAGCCACTTGTTTTTTGCTCACCTACTATGGGAAAATGTAAAAAAAAAACCCAAACAACACAAAACAAAAATGCACCAAAAATCAGTGTCCAGCATGGATTTTCTGATAAAATTAATTTCTGTTTAGAGATCTTAGGGAAAGATGGAATGTTCCTGGAAAAATACCCTGGTCAGTGAAGTTGTCTTTATATTAAAATATTTTTGCAGCCAAACTAATATGGCAGCTTGGATTAATTTAGACTGGTGACATCTTTATTCATTTTCCAGGTTGGAGACAGAATCAGATACTTTTGTTGGTACCTTACTCCTCCCATAAGTGTGGAATGGGACCTTATTGTGAGGCAAATGGCAGTCCAGGAAAAACCTTGTGAACCCTCCTTAAACAGCCTGATTAAGTGTCACTGCTTGCTTTGGTTTAAGTGATTATAACATCAGGAACTGTGGGACAGAAATGCAGGAGAGAAGTGTCTGATTTTGGGCTTGGGCATTTCAATTCATGGCAAAGATATCTAGCAGTGTTTTGTTCCTTTCATAAATTGTTTGCTTTTCTTTTAGCATTGCTTATTCATTTATATTATTAGCAGGCTTTAAAAAACTATTAAAGCCTTGACACTCATCTTCAAAACTGCCTCTAGGCATTGTTGATTTTTTTTTTAACTTTTATTTATTTTTAGTTACCATTTACTCCCTAAGGTCTTATCGACCTTGGCAATGTTAGAAATCATATTTTCCCATGCATGAATTGCCCTTGACTAGTTTCTCCAGTACAGTTTGAACATAAATAACCTTCCTTTAACAGCTGCATTTCTTAACTTTCACATTATTATTTTTAAGAAACACTGTGTGAATGTTATAGTTATATGGAATAGGGCAAAGTACATATCTATCAAACTCCCTTTCAGAATCACATAGTTCACAGTTCTGATGTTATTCTCCCCCACAGTATTTGTGCATCTCTAAGATCAGAGTGAAATTAATTTTATTATTGTGACACATGATATGTACTTCACAATAGCCCTCCTTATTTAGTTGTCAAACATCCAAAAAATTAAAGGTTCAGAAAGTTTTGGGGCTTGCAAAATTTAATTTCCAGTAAAAAATATGCCAGGATCACTGGAAAAAAATACCAGCCTTAAGTAGCAACATCAGAAAACGCCTTAGGAGAGAGATACAAGGACATAACAGAACTTCACTATCAGTAGCCAACCATCAACAAAATACCTTCTGCTGTGTCATCTTGTGGCTTCCAGATGGAAGCAGTGAACAGAAGCAGTGTCAGGGACAGGAGATAGAGCAGTTCCCATGTTTGTTGTAGATGCTGTAGGATGTGACCTGACAAGCTCTGCAGCTTGGCATCAACAGTGAAGATTGTAAGGGTTGGAAAGCAAGATTTTGAAGCCCAAATTCAAGCTTTAAAGCTGAGCCACTATAGCTTGGTGTGTTTAAGGGAAAGCACTATATCAGAAAATGCATTCACTGCCAAGGGGAAAATATTATTAGAAAATGGATGTGATTTTGGTACTTTCTGAGACATATTAACAACTCTAGTAGAAAGTAGATAATTGGTTTTAATTTACCTGGTAAGGTAAACCTCAAATAACTGTAAATGAACAGAATGGTAAGGGGAATCCAGCAGCAATCATGCATGAATGTACTGCTGCAAAATGGTCTGTCACAGTCATAAAGCATTAACTGAGGCACAACTCCATTATGTATTTTGTACACATCATCTGTGGCAATAAATAGGATTTTTCCTTCTCACATGGAGACATGTATTTTAAGTTCTTTTTACAGTGTTCTCACCAGACATTTTCCTGACCTTTGGCCAATTTTTATTTTTTTTTTACAGTAGTATGAGTTTCATTGTGTAATTCTTGAATTGTATTTAGAATAGAAGCAATACCTTCATTTCCTGACACCATTTTCAGAAAGTCTGGCAGCAGTCTCAGTACTGCCTTACCACCTAGCACAGGGCTATGGCCAGGGGCTGGAAAAGGGTGCACCTTACTGTCCTATCTGCACTGCAGCCCTGGGAGCAGCACTCAGGAGTATATGGACCTCAGTGACACAGCTCTCTGAAAGACAGAGTCATTATAATAACTTTCTTACAGTGTGTTGAAATAGCACCTGTGTGACACTGACATTCCTCAGGTACAGAAACAATACCTAATATTAACGACCTGAGAATTTCAAGCAGAAAAAAGAGATCCTGTTGTTCTTATAAGGAGAATCCACTCTTCCTTCTTTTCACTTTGTAGAGCTTTTTACAAAACATCCCTGTTTTCCCTAAATGAGATCCTGTGGATTTTCTCCTGAATTCTTCTCAGTCACAAACTGTCATTTCCACTGATATAATCTTTCAGATCTTTTACTTTGTAAAAAGTCTTTTCTGCGACAATCTAATATGAAGAGTAATCTAACAAAGAGAGCCTGGAGGAAAAAGTCTCTCTTGTTAATATGCTTGTTACAGAAACACAACTTTCTATGAAGACTGAAGCTCTAATTTATGGGATTGGAACCTGGCGGGGCTTCAGCCTAAAGAGAAAATTCTTCAGCCTAAGAAACATGTTATACTGTGATTTTCACTGTTAGAGCTGTATACTAAGTACTCAAAGGTTATGTGCTCCTTAAAGAGCTTAGCTTTAGCTACCATATTATAAACTATCTAGTGTTATTTAAGTTGAAGACTGCTGAAAACTCTTGAGAGCTTCTGGTATTAGCTGTCTGAAGTACTGTCAGCATGGCATACACTGTTCTTTTTAGAAAAGGCATAGCATAATAGGAAGTTGGCAGTTGATAATTTTCTAATTATGTGGCATGCTCCCCATTTCACAGGCTCACTGGCAGCTTCAGAGAAATGTACAACTGCTCTTCCATCCACACAACAACACCTGGGAGGGTATGAGAGAAAGTTCTAGTCAAATCCACATGCATTCAGGTAAGGATCATACATAATTTTTCATTACAAAACCCTGATTGAATGTTTTAGAGTGAGAAGCTTTGATCACTGTGCCTTATTGAGCAAAATACTTCTAAAACATCCAAGAATTAAGCATCAGGTCAAGGTGAGAGTAGAGATGACTGCATCTCCATCTGAAAGCAATTGTAATCATTGCAGAGAAACAAAGCCTGAGGGAGGAGGAGCACTAAATATTTTCAGACATGAAGAATTAGATCACTTTCAATAGGTTGCCTCATCAGTGTTTTGATTCACACCGATGTTCTGTACTCTTCCTCAATTCTGTTGTTATGTCAGACTAATAATTTATTATGCTGTTGTCAAGGCAGACAAGGTGGCTTTTTCTTGTTTGGGTTTGGCTTTTTTTAATATTATTTGAATTCACAGGCTAAGATTGTTACAGACTTCCTTATATGAACATTGCTGCTAATCCTACGTTGTTGATACTGCCGTTGCCTGTGTCTGTTCCAAAGAATTTCTAAAAAATATTCAGTATGATTCAACTACTTTATCACTCTCTGTAGATGTGTCCTCATCACCTTAAAATAAGAAAGCATAAAAATGAGAAGGATTTGCAAAATGAATCTCTATAAAATCTTAGCCATATTCTCTCACTTCTGTGTTAGCCCAATGATCCACTGCTGTTCATCTGCTCTGGATAACTTAGCCTGTTTGTTTCAGCAGAGGACTGACATGGGCTCATATTTGGTCAGAATGTCATAAGTGAAGATTGTTCCTAATTGCACTGCTACCTTAGGATAAATGGTTGAAACTGACTTGTATTTAAAATATTTTCTTATGTGGTGCTTCACCTAGATCCTGCCAGAGAATTGCAAGTGCATATTGAAGTTATGTACTACTCATCTGAGAATTGCTGTGGGCTCACTAAGTCTTACTCATGGGAGTAACATCCTGATGACTAAATTATTTACTTGGAATTATTTCAGCTAATCCAGAAATTATTTGCTGCCAAACCTAACCCAGAATCTGGTTTTAAAAGAAAACAAGCTATGATGACTTAAGGAATACAGTTTAATCAGATTAATTTTGTTAATATCTTCTTTTTGGACATTACGATAGTATGAATTTAGATGGCAGTTTTTGGAAGTGATCTGGGAGTTTCTGATCTCCTGTTCTGTGCTCTAAATCACAAGACTGTCTTTTCTCCCTGATTTTTTGAAGTTTTCCAAAGTGAGACACCAGAACAATGCACTTGATTTCTCAGTGAGGTAGAGTTCATGGGTATACAATAAAGGATAATCTTTCTAAAGCTCCACTTAATTAATCAGGCTCTTGAATATGCATTGCAGAAGTTTTCTCTACCTGTAAATTTATCAGTCTCACTGCTCAGCTGTAATTACTTTACTTTTTCTTGTTTGATTAATTTATATTGTTGCAATATTGATGTACTCATTGTTCTACTTAAAATAATTGAATAATGAAACCTTAAAATTCTTTGCGTGTGGTGTCTATAAATTTACATCTAACAAACTTTGAATGTAATGTTTCCAAGCCACCTAAACAAGATCAACTCACAAATGCCTGTGCAAACACCATTCTATTGTAGTGTTTATCAGAGTAGAATAGTGGGTTTTTTCATTGAGCTATGTATCCTGATCATGAGGAGGAGAGCCTGGGGCTGTATTTGGTCACAAGCTTCACACAATCTGACTAGGTAGTGAGTTTTTCCAGACAATTTTCTATCTGCAGACAAAATCCGTGGATTTCTCCTTAGTGTTTATCAAGGTAAGCTTCACAGAGTGTTTCAGAAGTCTTTTCTTCTCTTTGTTTGCTTGGTGCATTTTTAAGTTGTACCCACCTCCTTCTGGTACAGAATAAATATATATTCATGCTAATTTAGTACTGATTTGCACTTCTAGGGATCTATCTTAACATGTTATATCCACATGGTCACTAGCACTGTATCTTGTGTTAAAGCAAAATAGGCTTTGCTGTCCAGAAGTGTACCTGGGCTGCCCAGGGCATCACCTCGTCTCTGCTGTAGCTAACTCCACACAGAGAGTAAGAATGCAAGACATGCAGAACACTGGTTGCCTGCACCATCTGCAAACAGCACAGCAAATGTTTTTTCCAGTTGATGGAGACAAGGTACTGCAGTTAAGTCTAGCAGCATGACCTGTTGAAATGAATGTCACTTCTTTAACTTTTTTTTCTAGAAGTTCACCATCACAGTTTCAACCCAACAATTAGAGCATATCCAGCTCAAAGGGTCTGGTGTAGAGTATACAAGGTGTAATCTAAGTGTTTCATCCACATTTTCTGGAAGAAGCTACTCTTTGTGAAACAAATTGACATATGAATAGACACATTGGCAAAAGTGTGATGCAAAATGCCACCATTGGTCTGTTAAAACTTCTAATGGATTGGCAAAGACTTTCAAATATTGTAAGTAGGTATCAAATTATTTCAAGGTGCACAAGCTAAGACAACCATTTCAACAGTTACATTAAAGAATAAAAATACCTTGTCCCCAGTATTTGAGAACTATAGATCAAATGTGCTTGCCAAATGTTATTGGGGTAGATCAGAAGTTTTGTGGTCAAAGTGGTGGTGTATTTCATGGTCAGCAGTGAAAACATTTCATGTTTCCATGGTGTTAGATATAGGGATATGTCTCGTGCAAAAAATCCTGCATGAGTAAATTAATGCTACAATTGTCTTTAACTTGAAATGAGTATGAGTCAAAAATATAATATATATTTTGCAGGAAATTCCCAGTTCAAAAAATCCCCAAAGTTCTGATTTTGCAGGTGATTTAGCATTCTCTCTGATTAAATTGTATATCATTTCATTTGAACCCCTAGTAAAGACTCAGTGCTGCTGCTCAGTAGCAGACTGCAGTCTGAAGTCACAGACCCAGAAAAGGGTACACGATTAGTGAGTTATTTCTTGGTAAAATTGTATTTGTATGAAATACATCACCAAGGAGGTGTTCCATTGTTAGGGAACAGGGCAGACCCTTGGGGGAGAGAATTCCAGAATGCATCATTGTGCATTTGAAGAAAACGGACAGAATATTTTCATTACGTATTTTCCATTTCTCTTTTTATGCTCCTCCAGCTGTTGCACTTTGAGTTTACTCAGAATTGATATTCTCTGTTGAAGGTTTGCCCTATCCTTCTAGGACTTTCAGCAGGACTCATTTCTGCAAATGTGTCTTGCTAAGTTATGCCAAGATAAATACCAGCAAAACTGTATCCATGCAGGCAAATTGCACCCATGTAGCTATAAACTGAGATAGATAAATCAGCTCTGTGTGTAGACTTAAGTACTTTGCTGGATTTTAGTCAAAACACTTTAAAAGTAATGTTAAATTTTGGGTTTGTGCCAGCTGTGGGCCAAGCTCAGCCACCTGTATTCATGTGTATGCTTAGCCAAGAGAATGCTGCAAGTATATTCAGAACTTAAGACAAGGGATAGTCCCACTGAAATAGTTTAGAACTTAAGGCTATGCATCTGCTTAACCTCTTTATTGACTTGGGAGGGACTTAAGCATATACTCAGATTTATATGCTAAAGTTTTATGCTGAATAAGTACCTTTATTTCTAAAATGGCAATGAAGAAATTCTTATTTTGAATGTAATAGGAAAATTCCTATAATCAGTCAGCCAAAGATAATTGCTGCTTGGAAAGCTCTGAATACACACTCTGAGAAACTTACTTTTTATTCAAAGAAAAACATACCACTCTATATCAGTACCTACAAGTCAGTCAACCTACAAGGTTGTATTATTTTTATTAACACGTATGTTGTAATGCTTGTTATATGTTTGACTCAACCCAGTAATCACACAATGTATATTCAGACAGGAGTGTATTGCATTGCAAAAATTAATTGACCTGAAGGTTACTTGCACCATACTTCAGGGCAAAAAGTATAATTTTAGATTATGGCCCCTTTACCTTGCCAGAGTCCTTCAAAGTAGTTGTTTTAACTCACTTTTGAAAAGCAAGGCAATGAATTATCCCACAGCATATAGGAAGTGCAAAATTCTGCCAGTAGACCTACTTCAAAAGTTAAAAACTGGAGTTGACTCTTGTTGGGCCACGGGGCACTCCAGTGATTGCCCATTTCATGTCAAATAGTCTAAAGAAGAGTTTCACATGCATACTGCTCAGGTGAGCTTCCCAGGGCCAGATAGATTACTGCTCCTCTCCCAAATCTGAGACTTCCATCTAGTGCCATGCCCTCAGGAGTATACTTTCTGCATCTTATTTTTTAGTGTTTGAACAGCTCTGCTTGAGATGTTGGTTAAACCTGTAGGTTCTGATTCATTGCATCTCTTTTTTTTTTTTTTTGTGCAAAAAGAGTATCCAGGAGTCTTCAGAAGACAGTGTTTTTTATTAAACCAGCTCTTGGGTTATATTTTAGATGCTTGCAATTGGTCTCTCTTTTCTAAGTTCAGAATGCGAGTTGTTTGCCCTGTAGCTTCCTTATCAAATCATGAGACTTCCAAAGAGCTTTTTGGAAGGCTTTGTGGAGGAATATTTGTGTAGTACCAAAGGAATTCACATTACTGTATGTTTCATCTCTGCAGGCTGGATGCCTCAAAATTTGCTTTTTCAGTGTGTTAGTATTTCATTCATGCTGGAAAACGTGCTTACACAGGCCTCAATGTGAAATTTTATTTTTCCCCTTTTCTACACAAAAAGCAAAACATTCTTTTCAGTCACTTTTTCTTTTCCCACACCCTTGTTGCCTCTCTTCTCTACAGAGAACATAACATATTTAAGCAGTGCACAACATGACATTTTAACATTAATCCTTAATGTTATTTTATTGAAATGTCTAAACATGTATCTTTTTCACTGTCTTATACACCATTACATTTTCTTTTACTCTGTTAAATTCAGATGTAATTTAGGATGGAAAAATACATTTTTGAATTACACCTGCAGCATGTAGTATTAGTATGACTTTTCCATGGCATGACAGTGATGTTTCAACAATCTATACATATTGATTTAGGCTGATAATAAACAATTTGATTAGGCTCTATCTATAGGCTGTCATTTCAATCACTGTCACTGGTCCAATAGCGTGGAAGGCAGCTAGCAGACACATATGGCAAGATTTCTCAAAATAAAAACTCTGGCCTGATTAGAGCCCTGGGTTCAGTGAATTGGACAAGACAGCTCAGCTGCCAGGTTATTAACTCCCTCAGAAAATACTCTGCCTTTTCCCCGGGGCCAGCCTGAATATTCTGATCTGGATCGATAAGCAATCTCCGGTGTGTACAAAATGCCAGCTAGAATCATTTGTCTCACTGCAGTCTCCTTACAAAGGATAAAACACCTGCAGTATATGGCCTTCTCTGCCTCCTCCCCCACCTTCCACTTTTTAACTAATGACCCATAAAGAAGGAAGAAGTAACTGAATCTATTCCATCATCAGGAAGGCTCTCTCAGGTTTGTTTTAATGATCACAATGGCTACCTTTCAATCTTATAAAAATTATATCAGTCATGGTTTCCCTGTGGCATGTTTATGTAAGTAATGTGAACGGCGATGTAATGACAAGAGTACAGATGTCATTGTAAGAGGGCCCTTGGCAAGAAGATCTCTCAGAATGTCAGAATTTTAATAAACAGCGGACTGCTGGTAGGGTTCTCTTTGGTGCTTGTCTTTTATATTTGTAATGTGTGCTGTGATCTGTTGCTTGGGTCAGAGATTTTTCAAGAGTGTTTAGCAACAAAGGATTTTTTTTTTTAATTGATTAGAACAGAAAAATTATTTTCCAAAGTGGTGGTGTTAGTCTGGTTACTAGTCTGGTACATATCCATAGTTTTGTTTGTAGTTTTGATGGATTGTAGCCATGCAACCTGCACTTTCCTTACACAAGAACCAAAACATGGATTTTTATATGAATGAATTAAGGACCATGCAAATCTCTCAGACCTTGTTTTCTCAAGGGAAAAAATGACTTTATGAGATGCCTTACTCTTCCTTCTTTTAGATAGAAATTGTAGTAGACTTGAGAGGAAAACCTCTGCTTTAATAACTCAGTGCTGTCCCGTTCTCCTTCTAGTCCCACTCAAGACTAAAATTGTAGAAGGGAATGAAAAAGGCAATAAGAACAATCCTTAGAAAGATGAGTGTACCACTTGAAAGAAGATATAACGTTGATAGAGTGATAAAGATTGTATTTGTCTTTTCATCTAGATAATGCAAAAGGTTAAGGATCAGAGATGTGGGTACATGTCTCAGAGTGGGCAGCTGTAGTTAACAAAAAGAAAGTTCCCAGGTCTTGATGTGTGCAGCTTCAGCATTTGGATTCTGGTTTATCAAGAACCCTTGTCCTTTTTTTAATACTTAGGAAAGGTTATGTGCTTGCTTTTTCTAATTTCTGCTTAATGGACCTCTGGTGAAATCCAAATCTGTTGTCTTATGTTTGTTCCTTGACTGTACTGATTATTATATGTGCTTGAATTTAAATGCAGTATAAAAGAATGTCTGTCTACTGATAAGCACCCTTGAAAAGCCCAAAATCTTAAAGTTTCTCTCCTTCACTGTATTAAGATCTGAAGGCCCAAGACAGAACATCCTGTTGTTCCAAGTATAGAGCATCATATGTCCCATGTTGTCAAGAAATAAAAACTGGATCTCCTTAGGTATCTACATGGAATATTTACTGAGTAAATGCTATACTAAATACCTACTTCTGTGTATGGATTAAAATTCTTTCAAGAATAGAAGCTGGTTTTTACTTGTTTTTCCAGGTTATTGAACTACCTCCTTTTCCAGCTGTAAATGATGGCACAGTTCTGACTGTGTAACTCTGTTTATGTCTCTGTGCCTGTAGAAAGTCTACTCTGAGTTAGTGTAAACTGCAAGACCACATTTAGTTAAAAAATAAAATGCTTTTTTTTGTCATGCTTTCTCATGACAAATTAAAACATTTTATGTTTGTGCTGCCATCACTTAGAAAAGAAGCGAAGGTTTGCATTTACTCTCTCTCCTTTACTGCATGAGGTGTCTTTGATCTTTTAGTGTCAAGAATTCAGAATACTGCCTTCCAAATAGTTTCTTTCATATTTGCCATCTAAAACTTCAGGAAATAAATTATGCTTTAAAAAAAGAACAATGTAAGGAACAACTTTAATTAATTGATTTCTCAATGTAGAAAACACATTTCCCATCAAGACACTTATTAGAATGTTTATCTTGGAGAAAATGCACACAGTTTATAGGAAAAGCTGGTGTTATGTTAATTCCCATTATTATATACAGATAATATCGAGGAAGATGGAACAAAGTGCCTTTAAACCAAAGCTGATGACATTTTTTTTTCTTGTTTGCTACAGTTTTATTGTAGTGAAATATGTTCATTTTAGCTGTGGAAAACGGCCCTAAATAGACAATGTAAGAGCAATAAGATGTCACATTGCAGAGCACAATTTTAAAATGATGTGCTCTAGAAATAAGGCTTTTAGACATTTTGGTTTATGTATTAAAACTTCCCACAAATTTGATTGAGAATGAGCCTTTGATGGATATTTGCTGCAGTTATGCTGCATTAGACTCGATTTATCCACCACCTCTCATTGTTGCTATTGATTGATTTTTAAATTAGATGAAGGCAATCAGTAAATACCACCCAATCAAGTCCTAAAAACATACAGGAGATTAGACAATTTAGGGTAATCAATGAAAATATTCTGTGATTTGCTACCACTCAATTTTGACCATAAATTACAACCATAACTTGCAAGTTAGTAAGCCATAAAACAAGTAGATGTGACAAGAAAAACTATAAGAAATGAATTAAGGAGATGAAGAGGAACCACTAGTGTTGTCATTTAATGAGACAAAATTACTTTTTATACATATCTTGCATTTGTAGTTGAGTCTTGCCAACAGTAATGGACTATGAGAGCACAAACTGCGCTCAGATTTTCTTTTTTTTTTTTTTTTTCCAATATAAAAGCTGCTCTTTTGTGTAACAAATCAGTTTGAACAATAACCAATCTACCTAATTTTATTGCAGCAAATAAATTAATGCGATTTTAGGTTTAAAACCTGCTGCTTGCTAAAACCCCTCACCTACATCACAGGCACTTGCAAACACTAATTTAATATCACACTTCTACGTGGTGTTATGTCCTACAAAGTTTAAAATGTAACAATAATTGAAAGTTATTTTAAACCAACACTTGGAAGAAGCTGTGCTTATAGGCTGGTTTTCTGTGATACTTTTCACCCATTTTCTATATCCTCAAAGCTGTCTCATCAGCAACTAATAATTCACATGCCTAAAAAAACCAAACCCCACATTTAAAGTTTGTTTACCATTTGTAAATAGGTGGTCACATTCTTACTATTTATGAACTTCAGTGCATAGTTTGGAATAATTTTGGGGAGTGTCATCATGGAAAAGGATGTTATTAACAAGATGCCTTTGACAAGAGGAAAATTCATGTGCCTTTTTCCAAACTAAACAGAAATTTGAGAGGCCTGCAAACTGCACCGTAGACATTGAATGGTGATAAGAATGAAGCATAGGACAGCAGACTAGGAGAACACCCTTACTGCACTCACAGACACTAATTCCAATTATGCAGAAAGTGCCTTTCTAGAGCTTGATGATAGAACACTTCCCTTACTAGCACATAAACACAAAATACCCAGGTGTAATAAATTCTGAAAAACATCTGGATTTATATTTGCCATATATACTTATCTCTAAATATGTAATTAATTCCCAGTAAATATAGATTTCACATTGTGGTGGAGAAGGCAAAAAAATCAGATTTGGAAGAAAAAATTAGTGATGTTGCAAACAAAAGATTAGTCAGCAAATACTGACTCTGTATCAGCAGGTGAACTATGTGTGAGACAATCCAGAATTAGAACATCAGGAGGATTTCATGTAGAAATTCAAAACACTTGCTGTAGTTGGCAAATACCTGGCATGAGCTTAAAAAAAAAAAAAAAAAAAAAAAAAAAAGGAAAGAAAGTAGTTGTTCTTAGTTGGTTCTTTCTGAAAGTCATTTCTTTCAGCCTAGTGGCTTAGAATCAACCTTTCCATGTAATTCTGCAGAACAGAATAAATCTAATTGCCTGGCCCCTTGTTTCTCTCTGTCAACGACACCTCCCTTCTGATTTCGGAATTTAGCTTTAGACAACCGTCCACATCTGGTCTTTCAGATTTTCTGTGCTGACCAGGACATCTGACTAAGGAAATATGTGAATATCTAATAGAATATAAAAGCACCCCCAGTTTGCTAAATCTCCTTTCCCCCCTCCCCCTCTTTTTAAGATCATTGAAATGAACTCTTCATTAACTCCTGCATTTTACCAATTTCTACATGCTCATAAAATGTTGTGAATGAGGAAAATTCAAAGCTAAAAATTCATAGCTTTTCTTCCTTCTGGGTAAATTTTGTGACTTACCTCATTGGCATAATTTCTGAAAAGGATGTAAAAGGATGCTGGAAATGATATAGTTCTCAAAAATATTCTTCCTTTTGTAGGTATCATTATTTCTGAAATTTGAGATTTTTAACTTTAATTTGAAATCTCCTTTGAAAATCTATTTCCAGCTTCTTTCTAAAAGATTCTGGATGTGATTGAACCGTTGGTGGAAATTTGCACAATTGCATTCAAAATCAGGTTTCTGTGCATAAAAAACCCCATTAATCTCTAGAAAGGAGGACAGGAAAGGGAGAGGAATAAGAAAACCCCTGACTTGAAGACAGAGACCTACTTTGCAGTTCCTGATGGACTGGTGCAATACAATGAAGCTGGTGTATTCAATATAACTTTTAGAATAATTGCCTGGGAGGTAACCAGAAGAAGTACATTTTACTTTATCATGGTACATAAATAAAAGGGCAGACTAATTAATCATATAACTTACTAAAAGTGCTTTTTATTTTGCCATTTAGTATGCCAGAAAGATCATTTTCTTTAATGTATATACCCAGTATTAACATGATTTAATCCATCATGTTCTGTATTATGAAATTACTTTGTTTTACTCCCTGATCCAGCTGAAGATCATTAACCCACACTATTCTCTAAGTCATATATCATTTGAGTGTATTACCTCATATAGCAAAAAAGCTACTTCCCTCGGTTATACACTCTAACTACAAAATCATTTTTTCTGGCTGTTGCTGACAAGTAAAGCTGTTTTCATTAGAAAGCAGATGGTTCACTCTTTCCATTCTGTTTTACCTTCACTGAGTTCTTTGCTGCCAGCCACCTCATTGTTTGCCTCTCCATATTCCAGACCTACCTATAAAATGTGCTAAACATTAGTTTGCCCTCCCACAAGACCTCCTCTTTGAATGCCTCGTGTACTCTGCATCCTCGTGTGCTGTAAGTCAATCTCCAAAAAGCAACGAAAGTGAAGCCAATCATCTGAACGGCAGCCTGAGCTCCCACAGGTTTGCAGGTGTCTGTACTCCAGAGTGCCAAAGATGTAATTTACACATTCAGATTTGAGGCTGGGTCTGAAGTCACACTGCTGCTGAACTTGCTTCTGTTTAGCTTTAGGGCAGAATCTGGCCTTCTATCATTTCTTGCAGTTTGCAGCTTTGGTGTTTATGACATGGATAATTTCACCCTCCAAATCTATACAGTGAACTGCTTGGGCTGCCCTTACGCCCTGGGTACATGGTAGGTGGTAAATGTGTACACGATAGAGTATCTAGCAAGGAACACTGTCCTGGAGACAAGCATTACTTGTGTTATTCTCTTCAGAGTTAGCAACGTGAGAATGTCATCTTACAGTAGAGCTGGGAGAGGTGCAGGCTTAGTTGTCTAAACAACATCAATCCAAAGGTAAACACTCACTTGAGACTTCTGAATATTGTGCTTCTGTAAACTATGGTTCTCTCCCCTGCCTCATGCTTTAAATTCATGTGTTTAGCTAGTTCTTGAGTAATTAGCTATGTCAGCTACCTGGGTATAAAAACCACTGTTGGTTTCTGGAATACATAGAAATGTATTTCCTAAAAGTCAATTTCTGTGCTGTGCCCAGCTCATGTAGGAAGCAGCCATGAAATCTAGTCTGTTCAGCAACCATGAAAAAATACAGGACTGAGAATATTGCCATACATCTCCCTTTGAGGAGCTCATAAATTCAGGGATTTGTGTTAAAAGAGCTGATGTGCATTTTCCTAGGGCTCCAAACAGGGACTGTAAGTGATAGAGGCTTTCTGGCATGTTATCCACACATGTGAGTCATAGTCCGTAGCAGAGATAAAGGAAAGGCGGGAGGATTCTTTTGCTCTTTGTTTTGTATTTCATGCTTCCAGATGCTGATAAATAGATTGTTTTGGGTTTTTTTCAGATGCTACTTTCTTTATGTCCTCCTTTTTCTGGGACCATAGCGCAGCCTGGAAGAAACATTCTAGTAATCCAGTGTCATATTGTTACTGTGTGTTTTTATAACTCGGAAAAAAAAAAGCTGTAGTTCCCTTTTCCCTAGCTTTATACACATTTTCAGCAGAGAAAATGAAAGTTTGAAAGATTTTTATTTTTTTTTTAAGAATGCTTTGTGAAAATAATCTTTTTTATGTTACCAGTAAACTACAAACATGTAGCGCTCTTGATAGCCTGAGGAGACTTGTTTTAGTTCTCTTGGGATTTGTAAACAACAATAATTACCTGCTTCTGTTTGCTTTCCAGAGGCATACTGGAGTGTAGCAAATTCAAAATTCTGTGTAGAATTGCTAGGCTGCTCTAATGAGTCACCTCAGTTCTGATTTAAAAGCCTGTATAAATATCCTAGCATAAACATCTAGTTAAGCCATATAGATTCTTTTGAGTCAAAATGAAGCATGGGTAGTTACTGAATATATTTCTTTATATATTTAGAAATTAAAAATAATTAATTATCTTTTGAAATAGTTTCACTTCACATAGCAGAAGTAATACCTGTTGTCAGCCTGGCTTTAGTTACCTCTAAGCATGTGCCTTGAGAAGTAGACTCTCAAGTCAGGAGACTAAATACTCTCATGTTTTAAATAGGAAACTACTTATTAAAGATTAAGTCCTTAGAGGTAAACCAACATTACATAACTTCAGCTCTTCCACAGTATATATGGTGGGGGTTTTTATCATTCTATACTGAGGACAGTGCTGAATCATTGTAGTAATATATTCAGACCTGCTTTTGTATAGTTTAATATGATGTCTGCTGTATCCATCACAAAGTCCATATTTCTCATAGCTTCAGGAAATTTGGGGCTGGGAGGTGTTCACTAATTATTATTTTTTTTTTCTACATACTTCCTAACTCATGTCAAATTTACCATTTTTTATTATCTTCTTATATTTGCCATGCTAAAAAGATGCTCTCTATTCACATTGAAAACTAATATAGAATATGGTATAAGCATACAATGTTGAGATGGTTATTTGATTTGGACAGCCTGTTCCAGAGTCTTACAGTATATTGTAGTTGTAAACCAATGATCCTGAATAAGCATTTACTTTTTTTCTTATACAGTTTTCAGTGAAACTGTAGTAAGAATAAAGGACTGTGAAGAACGTGATTACCAAATTCAAAGAAAAGTAGATTTGCTTTGGTTCCAAGTATTGCCATCGAGATGAACACCAAGGACATCTAGTTATAGATTAAGAATCCATGGCACAAAGAGTTCTGAACAAATTAGGGAAAAAACCATAAAGATACAATATTAAGCAAAGCCCCAGCTGAAGGTCAGTCTGCAGTTACTGACCGTGCTCAGTTGTTATTTTCAATGATGACACAACAGTTAATCTATTGAACTTGGCACCACCACAGCCCTGCACATTGTACAGAGTGAAGAAGTATGCAGTGCTTGGGGTTGATACATTTCTGTTTATGAGGTCTATGAATTCTGGTCTGCTCTCAGGCAAATGTAGCCTCAGCATCCAACCTACATAAGCCTCACAGACATAATCCAACTGCAAATAAGACAATAGTAGGTGCAGGTGCTGCTGCTTGGACATTATAAGCCAGAAACCAAAAAGGTTAAGGCATAAAGACAGGTTATCTCCTACAGAAGAAGCTGGGTGCAGCAGTCACTGGGGATTTTTAGAGGTATTACACAGTGAAGTTTCTGTTGCAGAATTTAAAACTCTGATCGTTCACGTGCGCAAGGTTGCCAAGGTGATGAGACAAGACCAACTGCACAGTCTTTGAGGGGATGGGTTATTCCACACTAAAGCATGTGCAGCTCCAGCTACTGTGTCAGAAATCACCAGACTGTCCAGATTAGTCTGGGCATGTCTATGCAATCTGGAGTGTAGCCCCATCCATAAACACCCTCACAGGCCATTGCTCTGTAGACAGCTCAGAGCCTGGTTTTGCACCGTCATAGAGGTGAACCCTGTCAACAGCATTATTTGCCTTATGTCCAAAAGAAGATTTCTGTGCCACTACCAAGTTCCCCTGGGCAGCTTGCCAGCTATGATAGTGACTCTCTTGAATGGAGTTACCCTGAACTTCTCTAGATATCGTAATCTACTCCTCAAGCTATCACTTTATCACAGCAGTTTTCTTATAGTAGGTAACTTTCATCTTCTGACAGTGATGCCCAAGTGATTTAAGAATTTACCTCCAGTAAACTGAGAGAAAAGATGGATTTTTTTGTTTATGCCTTTGAGTGCTCCATAGAATGTGATTTAGCACTAATGTCACCCAAGCCATTTTTTTTTCTGTACAAGAGAGTATTTTGCAACTACCAAATTCTGTAGTTGAAAGCAAACATCAGAACAGAAAAAGGATATAACAACAAAAACGTAGCACTGTGAACTGTGGGTGTGAGACTGGTTTTAATATAAGTTAGTGGGTTTGCTTTGTTTATGAGCTTAATATACCTAAAATTTCCATCAGTTTTTCTAGCCTAGATTTTATTTCTCCTTGAATATTAATGGTATAATTACATAAGATCATAAAGTATCAACCCTTGGTAAAATAACTCCAAGCAATACAATTGCAAAGTCATAGCATATCTTGACATGTTAAAACAGAAAGCAGTTAGGTGTAGGGTTTGTGTGTGGGTGACTGTACACAGCCAGGGCACACACACGCCTAATGTTCATACAAAACACATGGAGAAATTCCACCTGTTATTCTATGGGAATAAGTCATGTACACTGTTCAAGATTCTATCAAAAACAGTTGGAAAATGTAAACTATTAAAGTGAGATATAATGCTGGGCAATAGCTATTTATTTATAAAAATGTCATCTACATTTATGAACACTGTTCAACTTCCATGTATGTTTTGCTGTTTTCAATTAACAAATTGACCTTTTTAAATTCATAATGAGGTATGAAATAAATGAGTACTGAAGGTGAGTCATTCATTAATCATAAGCAAAACAGGGCCCAAATCAAGGACACAGGAGCACAAACTGTAAAAGTAATATGTTGCATAATCATTGTATTTAATATTAACTACATTATGTTTTTCATGTGAGTTCTGAGAAGTTGATTTTTTTTTATGTTTACGTGAAACCAATCCAAGGTAAATTTTATGTCTCAATATTATTTTATTCTCATGGTTATTCTCTTGTTAAAGTAGAAGACATGAATTCTAGCTTGTCATGTTATTACAAAGATTTAATAGAAGGGCTTAGCAGGAACCTTTCAGCCTACTGCAATTTTTGATTTACAGTGCTCCACTTTTGACTAGAATGTACTGAATCATATAGCTACATCCCCTTCTTGTTTGTCATGGCAGATCTCCCACGAAGGACATAAATTCACCTAGAATTGGTTGTTTTGGCCAAGATAAATTGTTGTTCGTATTTTGCTGTCAGAGAAAGACAGACCAAGAACTATTATTTGAATCATTCTAGACCTTTTTCCTCCAGGAGTTCAATCCACAGTGATTACACAATGTGCAACAAGGTTGTTCACAATTAACAGGTGATGTATTTAAATAGTTGGGATAGCTTCAATGGATATAATAATAATAATAATTTATTCTCCCATGTCAGATTTCAATTAAAAACACAAGAACAAAGTTGGCTGGAGGAAGATAAGGTGGACTGGTGACACAGCCAGGAGTCAGCTCATTTTTTAAAGAATCACTGAACAGCTGCATTTCTCTGTTCCATACATGTTTGTTCACTCTTTGGGTGGAGCAACTCTTGATTATATTCTCCCTTGTTTTTTCAGAATTTGATGAACCTAAAAAAAGAAGAGAGGAGGAAAGTGTAGAATGAGAACTTTGCACATAACTGAAAGGAAGGTACTGTTGTGTTTTGCAGCTCCTGATGTGATAGCCATTCACACCCTTTTCAGCTTTGTACACTTGCCACCTTTTCACATGTTATAAATTATGTTGGTGTTAGATTCATACTGTGCTTACGGTGTTCCTTCCTTACATGAGAAACAATAATCTGTGAGGTGTTAAAACCAGTAATCGTTAGTTGAGTTTTTCTTTCTAAAGCAATATAAAGGATGTGATATCCAATGACTAGATCTAAATGAGATTTTAGGATTGGATGGTTTTAGGGAGGAAAAATAATTCGCCAAATTAATTCTGAATTGAATGGTTTTCTGTCAAGACTGAGAAATTTGCTCAAGTCTGTTAAAAATTGTACATTCTACTCAGGAATCACTAAGGCCTATGTAATTGGGGAGATCCCTGTAACAAATTTACTTTCATTTAGATGCAGATGGTTTAAATGTGGTGCTCTGGTTTAGATTCCAGAGCAAATCAGTTACCTATGATACTATCATTCCCAGGAATAGATAGCCAAGCACTACCTTTTTCAGTCAGTATGGTTAAAGGGTTCACCCTGTCCCCAGTGGTCCTCTGCTTGACTGCTTTTCCCAAGCTCCAGATCAATCTTTAACCGTTCACTTTTAAATTAGGATGAATTGCCGTGGAGAAAAAAAGGAGCATAAATGTTTCCAAAATCCAAGCAAATGGGATTTCTCATGCTTCCCTCTCCTAAAAAAGACACAATTATGATACTTATGAAATTTTCTCTGTGCTGGAACAATTATTTCTAATTTTTTTGAACCAATCTCTAACTTTCTAGCAGAATATATATATGTATATTTTTATATATATATAAATTATTTTTTTTCTCCGAGTAATCTTGTAATGTTGTTAGAGAGCCTTCAACCCAGTACTAGAAACATTCTGTTGTGGACCTGAGAAGCCCATCATCTAGAAAATATGGAAAAAAACTCAGCACATATAGGTGCTCCCCCCACCTCTCTGCACAGTATCTTGTATAAACAAGTTCACCGAATCTGAGATGTGTTTCCTCCCAGAATTCAACTTTGCAGAGCTTCTGTTGTTCTGCTTTTAGAGACTGTTCTGGCAGCAAAGAGGGATGATAACTTTATATCCAAAAGTTAAAAGGTGAAGAGTTTGGCTTTGGGGGGAACTTGGACTTGTTTATGTGTTCAGCATATTTGAAATTGCTGTTAAAATGTCTGCAAATGTATTCATGAAACATATCAAAGTTGAAGGAATGCATTTCAAGCTAATGCCCCCTCCTAGGTTAATGATTAACACTCTGAGAACTCGCTTGGTATTTATTGTATCATGACACAAGTAAATTGAACTCTAAGCAAGTAATTATCTACTTTTTTTTTTTTTTTTAAGTATGCAATGCCAAATTATTAACTTCTTTGGTAGAAGGATAGTAAAAACATGGGGTGGGCAGTGCCCATGGAGAGCCTTTGTTCAGATCCCTTCATCCACACTCTGTGTGGTATATAAAGGTTATAGATCTTACAGAAGAGGACTTTCTGGTTCCAGTGCAAAATGTAAATATTTAAATGAAAATCAAATTTCTTTTCATCCCTGTATTAAGAAAAAAAAAATACTCCTTGGATTCTACATCTATTCCTTGACTGTCATGATAAAGATCACCTTCTGTTATCTACATGTATGCAATGCTTTTTATGTCCTGTGGGAATTAATTTTAAAATTATTTTAAACAGAGGGGACTGGAAGTCCTCTGTAAGTGTTCAAAAACTTCAGTATTAGATTTGTCTCACAGTGAGGCTTATCAGGTAGTTTTGTGTTTATTTACTTGAGTTTTATGCATGTTTAATTTTAAATGTTGTTCTGCTCTTTATCTTTTTCATTTATTGAACAAATATATTTTTAGAAATAGAAAGGAATTTATATATTATAATAATTTGTCAATCTGTCATAAATAATAACTATTAAATACTTCTCTTGAAAAACGAGATGGAGCTATTAAAGTGGTATAGGTAAATTAGAACTCAGAGAGATTAGTTAAAGCTTGTTTTAAAATTTGAGAAATTAGTTTTTGGTGTTTCTTATATAAACTGCTGACAAAGACCTTGGAAATATGCTAAGGACTATGCTAACACAAACAAAGGAAAAAAACCTGCTGATTCTTGATTTACAAAGTAGACAAAAAGACAAGTAGAGAATATGCCATAAAAGCATGTTGGGAGAAAAGATCACTTGAAAATTTGGCCATTATTGAATGTCTTTGAAATTTTACTTTGTATCAACAAACCTGGCTAGTTCAAAATTGGTTTTCAATGGGCCAAAGAAAGGCACTTTACTCATCTGTTTTCCTGCCACAGTTCAGTTTTATCACAAACATGTCAGCACTGTAAGTATTATGAAAACAAATTTTTTAACCTTAATTCTGTGAGAAGGGTGTTTTATTTCACTAGAAAAATACTTTTCTTGAAACATAAATATTACCTTTCAAGAAAGATACTACCTGGAAAATTCTGCCTGAAATGTGAATGCTTCATAATGTTACAACACCTACATTTATTTAGAATTCAGATTAGAAGAAAAATACTTGGACAGTATAAACTATCCTCTTGTTGAAACTGCAGCCAGTCAGCAAATAATTTAAGCATCAAATTCTATTCTGCAGTTCTCCATTTTTTCATGGTAAGCTATATACTGTTTAGATCCTCAAAGGTGTTTCACCTAATTTTCCTTCTATCATCAGATAGTACATGACAAAGTTATTTAGATACAAATAAGCCTTGAGAATATAATCAAATCCATTCTAATTTCATTCATGCCTTGGAGATAATAATTTAAAGAGCTAGTCACTGCTTGCAATTAAGCATGGAGAAAATAGATCCGTCCCATAATTTATGTCTGCAAATGTTGGGCTGGATTTGTAATTAATGTTTGCTCCTTTTAATGAAATACTCCAAAGGTCTGCACTTCTGTCATTCATGGAGGTAATTTTTCAATTGATTAGTAAAATAATACTTGAAAAGTAAATGCACCTGCTTTAGCACAGAAATGTCTTAGTCAAGTAGAGACAATGATTGGAGTGCTAAAAAAATATCATTTCAATACAGTAGAGACTGGAGTTTTACTCTCCAGAATTCCGAACTCCTGCTAAAGAGAAAAAAAAAGGAAAAGGTAATTAAACCTCCAACAACTTCTTCAGCATGCTTTCATCCACTTTAATTCCTGGGTGGTTTTCAGCATAGCTAAATACTTTTAGGAACACATGCCTGAACTGTGCATTTGTGCAAGTGAAATATGTCTGGAAAGCACATGTTATAGCAAGGCATAATTTTTGTATTTGTGTACCTTGGTCTTTTTGGAGGGCATGAGTAAATCATTTAATATTTTATTTTTTTTTCCATTTTGAATAAACACTCAAAATCTGACAGCTCATTTGGATTATATTCTGATTTCCTTTTCAGAATCAAACCTTTTAAAGCCTGCAAAATTGCAAGACTTGAGAGGTAGGGTCCTGCAGCTGCTTTCTTAAAACAGTTTGTAATATCCTTTCTACAAAACAGCCACTTCCAAACCGAACGAAATAAAATCACAACCCAGCTCTGCCTGCTTTCAGGGAACAGATAAGGATTTTGTTTTAATTAATCACTCCAGAAAGGATGTTTGATGATGAATTCTGTTTTGTTAATTTAGTCATTTTGACACAAAGGATTACTATTCTTATACTCCAGAGACTTCACAATATATAGTGATGAACTTCCTGGGAATTGACTGTAAGTCAGGCTAGACAAAATGCAGAGCAGAAGCCACAAACTATGCTAAATTTCTTGAGGGCCCCAAACATGGTAGTCCAAGAGGTTTTTCAACCTCCTGCCATCTGGGCCAAGGACTTGCTTTCAGAGAAGTAAGCAGGAGAAGTGAGTAAATGTGGCAAAAGCAGCTCTTTGTCCAGTGCTCAGCCTAGAGGAGCAGTGTAATCTGCACAGTGGAGCAAGGGAGGGTGTGTCATCTGATACAGGAGGGCAAATGAGTCAATGTCTCATGCTTCCTCTGGCCAATATCATCACTAGATAAAAAGATAGTTCTGTATCATATTTGTAGGGTACCTGCCAACAAATTATCCAGTCACAGCTCTGCTCAGTTATGGAAAAGGCATAGACTTCTCATCATGAAAATATCTCTTCCTGTGGCTTCCTCATGGCTGAGTCTTTTCTGCTGCTGAAAAGGACTTGATTTAAAGGCTAGACTTGCTTCCTCAGTGTTTCCTCACTGATGTGCTTTAGGCAGCAACATTTGGACCTTTGCTGACACTGGCAGGGTGTCCCCTCAGAGGTGCTCAAGTCTCCCTGTGCACTGGACCACATATGAATTACAATCTGGGTGGGTAATACCATTTAACACCTCACTATAGGACTCCTTCCTAATCATAGCCCTCTGAGAATGCCTGCTTGGCATTTCCCTGTCCAGAGCAGAAAGCACATGAGCAACTGTCCCTGCATACATACTTCTCTGCTGAAGGCTTCAGGACTCAGATCTTCTTGTACATCTTCAAAGAAAAAGAGAAATGGTTGGAAGTGAGGTGGGGATAGAAGTGCTGTTGTGCTAAGCCTAGGTATGGGTCACAGGAGTGATGGCAGGACACACAGCATGTGGGTGTTGATGCTACATATGTTTTTCCTCAGTAATTCCTCATCTTACCCATCTAAACGTTTCACTTGGAGAGTAAAAGTTTATAGTTTTAACAAATGTAATTGTTTGATCTTCTGAAGGAACTGGCTCTTAAGCTCAAAGCATGAGCAAAGTGGCACCTAAGGACACTTAAAAATCCAGACCTTGAACTTCGTGTAGCTCCCATTAAAGTCAATGGATACTGAATTGGTCTTTAATTCTTCTTGCACACTGGAGACTTAAAAGGTGAAAATCCTGACATAACTGATACTCTGCCATTGACCTCATAGGGTCGAGATTTCATGCTAAAAGCCATAAAATGACATTGACATGTCGTCATTGCTATCTTAGATCAGATTCATGATAGTGACCCAGGAGAGAAAAATCTGCATAATCCATTACTCCTGTGCATCTACCCAGCACAGTCTCAGCACCAAGGAAATAATTTTGAGCTGCCTTATTTTAGATAAAATGAAGAAGAATGGACAAATCCAGAGATTCACCTTATTTAAAGCCTCTAAGTAATTTATTGATAAGCAAATACATAAAAAATTTGTCATGTCTGTCCTTTCTGCTAGCCCCTCTTAAACTTTACATTGCAACTTTTATGTGTTTTTACCTTTGCAAACAGAATTTTCTTACCACATGATACTGAGTTATATCAGACTGACAGCTTTTTTGGTTGTAAGCTGCATATTTTCCTTTCATCCAGCACACAACTGACAGTTACTGAAAACACATACACAAATATGTTAGCTGGGATCTCATGATAATGAGTTGATACGAAAAGAAATGAATGCTTTTGGTAAAGTCAAAATTGTACAGGAAATTTCTCCCAGCTGATGCTTGCTATACACTGGGCCAACTGGAGTCAGTATAATAATCTGGAAGCAGGTGTGAAACCCTGGAAAAGAACTGTGAAAAGGTGAGCCTGTTAGAGAAACTATCCAACAGTGAAGGCAATCACAGTAGAGTTAAAGCAGTGCTATTAAATAATGAGCAGTAATAGGTGACTGCCTGCTCTAAGTCCCCCTATAAAGCATCTGCTACCTGCTGCAGGCTAGAGGATTAATTCTGAAACATGTAATTTAGCAAAGGAGCAGACTGCAGTCTACTCAGTCTTCAGCAGAAAGCAAATTGGGAGCAAATGCTTTGGCATAGGTTGTTCCATTACTTTGCGGGCAGTCATTCTGTCCAATGCTTTGAATTACAATTATCTTTCTTCTGTTTGGTAAAGCTTGGCACTTCGTATTCCTCAAACCAATTGATTTTGTTAATTAAAACTTCTGATGGTTTTGATTAATTTTTTAATGTCTGTTTCTTGTTTCTAGGCTCATCTTGAAATACACATATTTTTGAACTCCTCGTCCATGAACTGGTGAGATGAATAACTTCTTGTCATTCAAAGTCTGCATCCTTACTTTAAAATTTGTTGGTTTTGATCATGTTTCTAATAGAGTCATATTTTTAAACATATATTGCATGAAGAGGCAAGGGAATACAGAATCATGCTCCTCTGCTTGGTATATGTTAAACAGGCAATTGTTTGCCTACAAGGCCTTTAACTTCTGCAACTACTAATTGTACTTCGCCATGCATTCAGTTTCCCAATTTACAGCCATGCTACTTGAGGTACTCAGCTCCTTCTGTGATTTTAACACGTGTTTGCACGGCTACAAAAGCTTTCAAGAGCAGGTCCACACTGCATCTTCCTCGTGGCTAATATTGGAAAGCAAGTCACCTGCTACCACTATTAGTAACATTCAGCTGAGAACAATGCATAGATTAAGATCAGGGTAGAGAGTCTGGAAGTGTTAGCAGAAGGTGTAATATGAGACAGAACTGTTATTCTGGCAAAGGCTGTGTTCCAAATACTTGGCAGTGCTGCAACAAGTATCACTGTGAAGCTAAACAAGATGCATGGGGAAACTGTATTAAATGCTCAGTTCTGATCATAGGCATTGTAAGAGCTTTTCTATTTATAAATGCTCAATTATTATAACCCCTTAACTTGTTTTTACTACTTTCATCCTAATAATGATAGACTTGCTACCCTACTTAGGGTATTTAAATACAGGCATAGCTTCAACTAGAGTTGATCTGCTTATTAAAGCAGTAGATGTTAACATTTGGAAATGAAAAAAAGCCTGATTGTGTTTTGTGCAAACATTTTTCCTACATTGACTTCTGTTGAATAGTTGCAGAACTGGAGATACTAGGAGTACTTGCATGGCTTAACTTTGTTTTTTTGACCTCCTTCTGAATGAGACTACAGAGACTAATTTAGAAACCTCCCTCGCATTCCTAGAAGAAAGTGGTGTGAACAGTCCTGTTTGTGTCAAACTGCAGTCTGACTTTACTGGATTATCTTGGGCTTTCCCCCCCACACTCATTCAGACCTTGGTATCCTATGAGTTTTATGCAGCTGAATGTCCAAGTCAGGAGGGATATAATATTTCCAAGGTTAATACAAAGCTTTTAACCATTTGTTTCCCTGTTAACATTCATGAAAGATTATCTTTATATGCTGAGCCCTTTCAAATTAATTTCCTGAGCTTCTCTAGGGATATGATGATAGTGTAAAATGCATAGATTTTCCTTGTATTATGTATTAAAACACACTGGTATAAGCTAGTAGAGACTCCCTTTGTGCACAAATTTTTAAGCTCTTGAAGTAAGTTTAGCTGCTCTAAACTTTCCCTTTAATGGGGAAAAAAAAAAAAAAAAGTCTCTTTCCCTTTACTGGGAGTTTTTCTCAGACTGTGAAACGTTTCCTTCCAGAACACCCTGTAAATTTTTCTGAAAGAGGTGCTTTGCAAATAAGCTATTATGGTACTAAAGAAAACATTGATTAGTTTTAAATGGCGGCAACAATTCAAGTGCATGTAAAGACAAGTGTATTTGCTTTTGAGGTTAAGCCTCTAAATTTAATAATTGAAGGAAAAAATACAATAAGGTGCAATAGAAGAAGCCTCTGTGAAATGCATTATGCAATTACGACTGCCATAACTACAATTGCCTTACCAGATCATATTATGATTTCCACTCAAACTGGTTTTTTAAAACAAAATATTTCTTTATTACTTTGTTGTTTGGAAATACGTACTATTTGGAAAAGGTTGTATGCTCTGTGCGTTGATTCAGGAAATCTGAAAACCCAAGATACTGTTCAAGTCCATATGCTATTTAGCTGAAGAGATCTATTTATTTTTAGTCTTTGTCAGCTTTGATTTTACATGTGAAAACCCTGGTTTTAGAGGATCTGCCCTCAATGACATTTTACTTAATGTATACAAGAACACAATTATTAGAAAACAGGCTATGTATTGTGCAGCTTAATTTTAAGATATTCCTGACACCTTTCTTACCTGGTGAATTGTGTAAGGTATTTCTCTAGATCAGAGCCTGATTGTACTATTGACACAATCTGTGTGCATGAAAGAATCTATATCTTCTCAAAAGACCTCAAAGTGCACAATCTGAAGCTGGAACACCACCTTTTACCCATTTGACAGAATGAGGGTTTGATTCCCCTGAAGTAGGAGAAAACTTTGGACAGCAACAGGAATCTTCACTCAGTGTGAACATCCTAAGCCATTCTTCTTGTAGTCTGCAATGCTGTTCCAGATCTGGGAGTACTTTTGGGGAAAACATGATGTATGAGCATGGGCAGTAAGAGCAGGGTTGGAATGAAATTGTGATGACTGTTTACATAGCTGAATTTGTTGCAAGAGGGAATACTATAACCTGTTCCCTATCGTATAAAATAGGTCAAGAAGGAGGACTTATCGTAGCAAAGATTCACGTTAGACTTTAAAAGAAAACCAAAGTGACCCAACTTTTATAATAGTAAGACAATAAATGACTAAAATATGTTGCTTGGGAATGTTTTAAGTCTCTGTCTCGGGAGATCTGCAGGAACAGGTTAACCAACATCAGTCTGGAATTATACAGTTATACTTGTCCTAACTAGCAGTTTATTTCTCTATTATCTAAACAGTTTCTGTGTTAGCAGTCAGAGTTTGGATTCTGGGTTTAGCCCATGTTATTCTGGCTTTATCCAGCTTCATAAGTAGCCATCAGTTACATGATTTACATAATATATAACTATGAAAATATGAAGGGCACACTGGCAGACAGTAAACCATACCTTATCTTTCAGATCATATACTCATGGATACAATTCTGGCTTTTTGTTCAGTTTCATTTTTGTGTATGCAACTATACATGATTATTTATGATGTGTATGGAAACTTTGCATGATTTCTCTAAACTTTGTTCATTGGTTAGATGTTTAAAATACTGTTAAACTGAAGATAGAAACAATATTCTGTATGAAATATTATTTTTCTTTTTTGCATTTACATCCCCACTTAATCTTTGTAGCTCTTGGAATTTCTTACAAGCATTAAAGTAATGGCAAGTATTCAGAAAAACTGTGAGGTCAAAAATGGTAACAAGCTTCCAAACTGCCATAGGAAGTCAAGCCATATCAAAAAACCAGGGATGGCATGTAGAATGCAAGGAGAACTGTATGGCATGCTGGGGTAGCATTGTTTGTTGCATATAAATATGAGGGAGAGACTAATAAGGAGATAAGTGGAGAAATTGAAGATATATGAAGAATTGTAAAGGATAAGATCGGAAAGGTGAATTTAAAGCAGGGAATTACACCCCAAATCATGATTCTAGGGACTGAAATTCCATTTTCCATCTGGAAAATAGAAGAATGGATGATAGAGAAAGTAGGTATATTGACCTGTGGCTGGATTAGGCCAAAAACTGTAGTCAGGCACAGTGAAGGGAAGTAGGCTGGCTAACAAAAGAGTTTGTCTGTCAGTAGGAATGATAGTCCGATCCAAAGTTCAGGGAGTTTGATGTAGTTGAATATGAAGCGCTTTTTAGGGTTTCTTCATATGAAAAAGGCGTCAAGGTTGAAAGTATAGAAGTTAAGTGTGTTAAGAATAACTTTCCACAAAGAAAGATTTCCCAAGAGTTCCTTGTTGTTCATCATTAAAAATGTGGGGTCTAAGTTAGAAAAGAAGGTGATAGTTTGGTACAGCAATGTAATTAGTGTGGGTCTTGGTTTGCTCAAATCATAGCTATAACTCCTCTGTGTGTGGCAGCTCTTCATATCTCATACCAAATTATCTAAGGGCACAATCTGTTTTCTTTAGATGCTAGTGTGTGCATACTGACATCTACATACTCATTTGTGGTGATTTCTGATCTAGCATAGTTTTGTAAACACCTTCAACTCAATAGCATTAAAGATGATAAATGAATATATAAATCTAAGGGGAAAGTACTAAAGTTAATAGTGAACTTTTTTGCATAAAATAACCATGGTTTCCAACATTTTACAAAGAGGTCCCTTCCCAGATTAATATGTGCTGATAAAGTTCAGTTCTATACAACATTTCCCTCTGATCTCACCACTCTATATCTGCAGTTTTTCCTTATTATGTCTATTCCCCTTAAAATCCAATTTTCTAGTTATACTAGTGTTTATTAAAAGCTTGACTGTAAGGTCTTTGTTTACCCAAAGATCTATTTTTATCATAACTGTTTATAATGGTTAAACCTCAACAACTTAAACACTTTACACAAAATAATGTATTTTCAATAAATTGAAATATTAACCAATCATATGTAATGGTTCAGTTCTAGCAAAATGATTGCTAGAAATCCTTGGGGTTTCATATAAATTGAATACTGTATTGACTGACCAGGCTACACTCGAATTACATTGCATTTGGATCAAAAAGCATAGAAAAAGTTCTCATTATAGTTCCCTGACATTAATTTGAGCATTTTTATATGTGTGTCCTATTAAGTACTTTAAGTGCTTTTTGATAATTGTGCTTTGTAGTTTTTACAGCACTTCAGCCTATTCCCAGTTCAATTTCCTCTTTTATCCGATGTTTGAAATATTGATTTCTGACAGATAAAAGCAAACCTTATAATCTCAGCAGCATGCAATAAGTGAGTAAGACGGGGCTACAGAATGCATCAGGGAATGGTCATATTTGAAACCGTCTTTGTTTTATTACATTTCGTCAACAGAATTTACTTACCGCTTGCTGATATTTATGTAAAAGCAGGACTCTGATAGTTCAGTTGTATTACCAGTTCCTGGTATACTTTTGCATTTAGTAAGATAAAAGAAGAAACTCCCTTGGTGATTGATGATTGCAGCTGCTTAAACTGCTGTCAGCTGGCTTGAAGTAACTGTGATTTATCTTCTTCAAATTGTGCAGCGTCGTGTCCGTGAACTTCCAGAGTTTGCATTAAAAAGTGACAGAACATCAGAGTGCCAGAAGCTTCTCATATTGTGGCTCTGAAGGTAAAAGCAAGAGATGCTATGCTTGTTCTGTTTGGGAATGCTATCCAAGCCCTCTCCAATGCTCTTGTCACATGGAAAAGATCTTAAAGAAATGGGTTGCAATTTTGAACATGGACTAAATACAATGAAAAAATGCTAAGGCATGTAGACTCGATGCTCTGTCTTACATATTTTGATGATTTTTCTACTGCAGTTCCTAGAATCTGGAAAGCAGACTGGAGAATTCAGTCCAATACAATTTCTAGTTGAGTAGTTAATGATATGTTAGGAATCCAGTTTACCTGTAACTCCTTTTTGTCATCCAATGTAACCTCTTTTGTGTTGCACACATATTGCATTAAACACCTCTACTCAGCTCCGTTATCACCCATAGTAAAAGAGCAGAATATATAATCTACAAGGAATTAGCTGCTTCATTTCTGGCAGTGTTTCCTCTGAAGCTGTGAAAATCAAGATCAAAATACTGGTTTAGAAGGTGAGAAAAGTTACTCGGGTTACACAGTAGCTTTGTCAATCAATAGTAAACCTATCAATGTGAGAATACAACAAGTCAGAACAAAACTGAGCATCTTTCTTAAGACATACATTTTCCAAGAGGGATCAATTTACCTGAGAATACAGGCAGGTGAAATAAAGGAGGGGTGGAAATGTTTTTTTTTTTAATAATTGAGACATTGCTAAAATGAACATCGAGTTTTTCTTTAATCCCAAATTAGCCATTGCTAATTCAGCCACACTTTTTTCTCAGTTCTGGAAATACCTAAAACAACTGTCTTGCATCTAGGCTTTCACATATGTGGGTATAGAATAGTCTTCATACAAGGGCATTTTAAAATGTTATATTAGTGAATTTTGGTTGTTATGGACTGGAACTCTGCCAGTCACTTAGCAGTTAAAGGTTTAATCTCTAGCAATTAAAGTTTTCATTACTAACCAATTAGCATTTAAAGTTTTAAGTGATAAGCATTTAACTGTGTTCTGGAAATGTTGGGCTGGTGATAGCAAACCTGGACAGGGTTCTGAGAGTTGGCAAGCCTTGAAAATAGATTTGGTTAAGGCTGTCAAGGAGAAAAGAGTTTCTGAGCTCCACAAGTCTTGATGATAGTTTATAGAGCAAAGGCTGATGCAGCAGAGCTTGCTCAGTAGTAGAATGTACTAGAGATGAAGCCTGTAGAGAGCAAGAGAAAGCAGTGGAGTAATTAGGAAGGTGTGGTAGCTTAGGAATTGAGTTTCATAAAAGTCAGAGCTAGATGTCCTAGCTCCATCCGACCTCAGCTGCTGGCATTGAGGCATGCTGTGAAATTTTCTTGCCATATAATGTAAACATAGTCAGAAAATAAGGACAGGCTGGAGTTAAGCTTTGTAGCAAAGTTTCTTCAGTCATGATTTGGGAGTTGAGAAGCCTGATCCAGTAAGACTACAGAACTGAAAGTATTAAATATTTGCCAGTAAGAATAAGACAGGGAGACTATTGAATCATAGAATGATAGAATTGTTAAGTTTGGAAAAGACCTCTAAGATCATCAAGTGCAGCAACCCAACACCTCCATGAACACTGGGGTTGAGTTGTATTTAATGGTAACTATATTATCGAATAGTCAAGTAGTTATTTTTTTTTTTTAAAGCTATTCGAATTTCATAGGAGCTATTTAGCATTTTTTCATATTGCATTGGTTATTTACAGTTCACTATTTAAAAAGAAAAAGCATTGGAGAAGGTTTATCTTTTAATAAATCAGGGGCATTATGAGTTCAAGTCCCAAAGCCTAAGGTATAAAGGCAGTTGCAGAAGTGGTCTCTTATAAAATCTAATGTTTACTATATTACATTGGATAGCTGAATGGGAAATGCTTCTCTGAAGAACGGGGCACTATTAGAAGTAGAAAAATACAATGTGGAAAAAATAGGACTGGTGGTTTTTGGTTAAGGTTCTTGTGGGAATAAGTTAAGAAACAAAGGATTGTATACACCACCTGACATTTTCTAACAGCCTGTTTCAATCTGACATTGTACGTAACACTGTATGCATGCACACTCCAGTATCACAGCTGTTAGAATTAGCCTAATATTCTAATCTTTGAAATTTCATCATAAAATTTAAATATCAACGTCTCTATTGATAGCACTGAACACACTGAACTAATGCTGTTAAACCTACAAGCTGTTGACTGGCCTCAGAAGACCAAAGTTTAATATCCCTAACTTTATGCTTGGGAAAGATTGTGTTGGCCTCAATGGAATTACCACTTGCTCAGGCACCTACTTAGTTGCTTTGTTTGTTGAGGGACAATGTCTTTGTGTGAAACAAAGAAAATTAAATGAGCTATATGGTCAGGTGTGCAAATGCCTGTGATTTAAGTGGACAGGTAGTTAGCTATGTACATAACTATTTGACCTAAAGTATCTCTAAAGGAAATCTGTCTCCATTTTCCATGACCCTTTGAAAACTAAAATCACTTCAAATAATAAGTGTGACAGAGAAATGCTTAGGTTCTGTTTTGATGCTAAATATATTCTAAAAAACCAAAACCTAAAAAAAAAGTTTAATTACAGGCATACAGGATCAAGAGGTTGAAATGCATCTAGTTTTGGTTTTCCCACATTGATGGGAATTTTTTTCTGTACAGAAAAGTTTGGAAGAATGTTTTGAAGAGTTTCAGATTAAATGATTGGAATTTCTCAGTATAATGCATACAGTCAGGCAGTTTGAAAAGCCTAATTTAGGTCTTTTGTGCATATGATTGAAAGTTGGGCAGTTCTATTGCTGCTTCACCATTTATTGACCATTTAAAACTGAATTTCAACACTAATGTAATACTGTGCATTCATTACATCTTCTAGTGCAAGTGTTTATTTTGTGTAACAACATCACTGGTAACTTGTGTCCTTTGTTACAATGCCAAAAAAACACTACTGCATTTTGTGTCACTGTAAAACACACAGTGTGTACACTACAGGTATAAAGTAGAGTATTTAATTAGTATGATTTCTGTTTTGTCTCACTGCTCTAACAGGGTCAAGGAAAAAATTAAGTTACCTATCAAGGTAACTTCTCTCATTTTGGGCACTCTGCACAGTTGTGATTTCTATTTCTCTGTACCCAATATAAGAAAACTAAGACATTAATGACAGTAAATACTGCTCATAGTAAGTTTACTGCTCTGGCAATTTCTACTTATCACAGGAAAATAAAATTTACCTGATATTTTTTCAATAGAAGCCAGTATTTTTTTAAGGCATTAATCCTCTGGGACTGCATTTGGTTGCTTAAGGAATCAGTGCATATATTTACAAAGATAATATTAGAATATGCTTGTGTCACTAAAAGGGTAACACATCTACTTCATAAAAACAGTGTAGATTGAGTTTCTTTTTTTTTTTTTACCTCAGTCTTTCCACCTTCTTCTTTTATTCTCTTTGATGTCTGCAGCTGTTTTCTGCCAAGTAAGGCCAGCAGCCGCCTGCAGTGCTGCTGTTTCTCCAGCAGCTCACCGTCTCCCGATCACCAGGCAGGCAGTCCGCCCCGCGCTGTGCTGCAGAGGCTGTGTTTATCAGCTTGGTGGCACGCACACAGCCTTCGAGCTGGCAGTCCAGGCTTGTCACAAACTCTCAGCCTGCAAGTACTCAGCTGCTGGTGTGCTCGTCTTTTCCTTGTTAAACAAAGTGTCCGAAGTGTCAGAAGAACGATATCAAGCATATTACACTACAGAACCAAATGACAATATTTCTCTTTATTTTAGCTCCTTAATGCCGCCTTTAGCTGAGTGGGAAAGAACACAGATTGCATGACCCTGGGGAACCTTGTTTCAACATTTATTATTGGAAATATGTATGGGTCTCAAAAGATAGAACATATTTCAACTGTCCAATCTCGCCCTGTACTGAGCTAAATACTGCCTTGATGTAGGCCTTGTAAAATCTTATGTTGACAGGTGTGAAGTTCAAGTAAGAGAAGAATTTGACCAGATTAATTGAATAGAACAGGAATTCAAATACTTGAAGGGCAAAGGATTTTCTAAACATTAAATGCTACAGTGTGCCTAAATTCTGTTTTCAGATTTAGTCCTAGATTGTCTGGTTGTAGGGCTACACAGTAACAAACCAGAAAAGGAATATCTTTCTTTTGTGGTAGTGATCTCCAATGTACAGTGATTAGAGTGACAGCTACTCAGTGTACTGGGAGGTGATTTAAAGTAATAGTTCAAAATTTTATGTAACATGAGTCAGTTTGCTGAATTGTGGGGTGTTTTATTTATATTAATGACACATTTTTAGCAGTGTTTGTAAATGCAGGACACACTGCTCATCTGGAACTTTTGCCAGTGACTGGGACAAAATTTTATGATAGTGACCCTCTGTCATAGCCTTGTCTTTGCTACTCTTACTGCAGAACAAACACAGAAGCAACAGCAGAGCTGTGCCACTGGGAACACCTGGGAGCTGTGCACCTCGTTACCTTAATGAGGGAAAGCTGACAAGCAAGGCAACAGGAGTCTGATTGGAAGAAGGTGCCATTTTTGAAGCTGGTCAGAAGGAAAAGGCTGCTGACTGCACACAGCTCAGGGCCTGAGAGCAGAGGGACATGGAGAGATGTGCTCGTGGAGAGGTAGGTTCCTGTGAGTGAAGGGGGCTGGGCTGGGGGGACTGCATCCATCTTTCACTATGGAGTGGCCTACACTGCTTGCTGGCATTAGGTGTGTTCTCAAACTTAAATTAGACCATAAGGGTTTTATCTTTTTGTTAAAAAATTCTGTGATAAAGGAAACACCACCTGGGATTAGAAAGGTGTGAAACTGGTGTTGCATGTGCTTCATGAAATGAAAACCTCTGCCTCTGCAGCCTTTCAGGGGGTATCTCTTAGTGTAGAGTGTCTTCTTTGTTTTAGCCTCTTGATTCATGCAGAAAGTACTTGCATACTAAAAAGAATAAGATTCTTCTACTGTAGGGATATCTTATAAAGTGATCATGCTGCTCAGTGTGCAGAGAGGGCTTCAAAGAACATTCCTGAGCAGTGCATATTCAGGATCTGTGTGTTTAGGAAAGTGCAAAGAGTTTAAATAGGAAATGCTTGGAGTTATTTTTTGCACTGCCTTGACATATTGCTTACTGTGTAAATGCCTTCTTCTCTTGTGAGGAAGATACATTGTGATTTCACCCCTGATTGCATTGCCTCTGTACCTCCAGTGGGATCACCTGCAAGAGCAATTCTGGTTTTGTCATTGACTTCTGGTGTGGAGGTTTTTTACTTGTGTCTTCCCTTTTCTGACCCTTCTCATTTCTTTACAGTGAACTGTAAAGCACTGTTTACAGTGTGTGTTGCTGTCTAACACAAGCTTCATCAGTCTTTTCAGGAAGTTCTATTATCTCTATTTTAGGCCTCTGTTAATTTAACATTTTTATTTTTTCAACTCTGAGCACTAAGTGGGGCGAGCTCCCCTTTAGCTGCAATATATAGCATGAAAGATACATGTGTGGTAAAGCACTTTACAGTCCTGGCTTATGCTTTGTTGTGATACTGTAATATGAGTAAGAATTAATCACTTGTGTAAGTCATTAAAAAGAAAATATTAATCTTGTATTTTAAAGAGAAGAACAGCTATTCCTGACAACAAATACTCTATTTGATTATTAATGTCCTAAATTTAAAAAAAAAAAAAAAAAGAAAAAAGTGGTTGGACATGGAGGAAAAAACTTCTACAATAGGGCTGTCCCTGTAGTAAGACCAGACATTCAGCTGTTATAAATTGGCAATCATCAACAGAGCAGTGCTGCTCATGCCAGCTGAAGAACTGACCCTTAATAATATCAAAGTTTTCTTGGAGGTGGCAGGGAAATAATGTCTTTACAGTTTCCTCTCTAAGAACTCAGGATTTCTGGTTTTTATAACTGCAAACTTCTCAACAATTCAGAATGAAATGTGGAGCACAGAGACAGGCAACAACACACTGCCTGTATTTGATTACAGTAATAGTTTTTTTCCTTCCGTGTGGTTACTACAGCCAAGCAATTATTTATCCTACTATCAGTTGCTTGAAGCACTGTAGACTACAGGTTAAATATTCTCATGTTGATGGGAGCTTCTGTTCCAAGTTCTTATTGAAAACTAATGACTTTCATCTTCAAAAGAAATTTTAATGAGTTCAAAGTGTCTACCCTTCTCTTTTAATTGCTGTACTTTGTACACTTCACATTCTGAAGATCAAAACCACCTATTTTTCCTTTTTTTTTTTTCTTTTTTTCTACCTGAAAATCGTGTTGACAAGCTCTTTCCGGAGCTCTCTTCTTCTGTCCACTTTTTATTAGTCATATTCATGTAAGATATAAATCCAGAAATATGCAACACATGCACATTTAAAACCCATACCAGATCTAGTACTCAGCACTGGAAAAGTGAACATGTGCCAACCATTGTTACTTTGGTTAGCCTGAAATCAGAGATGGCTCCGAAGCCGGTGTCTGTAACAGTCACATAAACCCATTTAATAAGTTGTGATAAGTGTATTTGGTACAAGTACCAAGACTTCTTCTGGACTGCATGTGGAATAGAGCACAAAAGAAAAAAAAAAGCACTTGTGGGTGTGTTTGTGTAGGCTGCTACACCTGTACTGTTGTTCTGTCCTCTCATTTCCATGTCCCTGCTGCATGTACACCCGGGTGCCAGCCATTCACACATTCTGGTGTTCTCCTCCTCTTGCTATGGGCGTCCTTCTTTCACTCATAAATATTAATTACTGTGGTCTGGTTGAAATAAATATATATAGACAGCTTTGCAAGTGGAAAGTTAACAGGTTTTTTTTCCTATGCAGCTGTTGTCTTGAATTCAGAGTTCAGGTAAATAGAATGTAATTGAAACACGGGTGCGATCTGTGATTGGCTGCCGGCAATTATAGGGGCTGAAGCTCTCTGAAGTATTTAGCCTTAATAGTTACGTTTTCACTATTCTTCACAGGCAGCACTTGAATTGTTCTGTTCCACCAGCCCTTTAGAGAGATTTATTTCCCTTTTGGTTTCTTACAAAATTGTATAATACATAGCATTTTAGTATCTTGCATCAGAGTGTGAACCAGTGCTGTTGTGGAGAGAGCGAGCCTGGCAAGTCATGTACTGGCACTGCACAGTATAGTGGGTGTGTACAAGCTGAGTGATTCTTTGATCAGTTGGGCAGACCTAGAATTTTTTCCTGTTGTGCTTACCTGGTTGTTCAGTAGATGATAATGTGAAGAGCTATATGATACCACTGCAATTACAGTGGCTAGCAGACTATTAAAAGGTTGTCCTCCACTCATTACTCTCATTATTAGAAGTGCAAAGTCATTTTAAGTTCTCAAGTGCCATATGTGATAAGCCAAGACTAGAACTCTCATTATGGTTGATGTGTGTTTTTATTTATGAAATTCAGCTGTGACTGTAAAGAGGTATTAAGGTCCTGCATGGTTCACTAGATCAAGCTTTACCCCAGTACCTGGGGAGGCATCAAATGCAAGCACCAAATCTAAGTATGAGCTGCTAATATATATTAGCAAATAGTTCAGCATTAATGTTCCTACACAGGTTTTGTTACTTCTTCAGAGAATGCAGTGGAATAGCACAGTTTAGTATGTGGTTTATCACAGAAAATGAGGAATGCAGCACAAAAATACTCTTGAGTATTTTTAAATTATTTTTAGAAAATACTTGAGTACTTGTGCTCATCTCCCTGTATGATGGTCCAGCTTTAGAATTCAGTTACTAGTTATTAAGGAATTTTTTCAATTGCACTTTTTTAGCTACTAATTTACTATCAGCTGTCCAAAGACATTGGTAGGATATAAATGAAATGCTATAATTATACAAGGGAGTGGGTCACTGACCTTTAGATTGCAATATCTTGTCTCTTTTGTCCTTTCCTTATACCACCCAGCCTACAGGATGAAATTGTATCTTTTTCTTTGGTTGTCTCAAGAACGAGGTGGTATTGGAAACTAGTGAGGCATGGCACAATGTAGGTGTTCATAGCTTGCAATAATTTACCCATTTTCATTTTGTTTGATTTTATTAACACCTGTGTCTCCAGGGAACACAGGGAGGAGGGGAGGAAAAGAGAGAATAGTTCAACAATAATCTAATGATCAGCTCTTATGCTGCCCTCTTCCCCTCCTCCAAGCCCTGCTGTTATGTCAAATGTCAAGATACCTCACAGACAAGCAATTTATAATACAAAATGTATATATATATATATATATAAAAGAAAGGGTGCAGATGGTAGAAAGCTGTATGTCATGACATACAAACATACATGGAGGACAGCAAGGGAGTAATTATAAATACGGATTTTTTTTTTTTTTTTTTTTTTGTAAGGCAGAGGCTGTTTTTTGGCTGCTGTAATTGGCATACATTGCAAAACTTCTCAAATATACCATTTGAGGAGCTACTCGCTTAATGGAAGTTAATAAAAAATCCTTATAACTAGACAGCATTTGGAGACAAGAAAATATGGGACTACAGTGCACTGAAGTTTCATCTGGGTATTTTTGGGAAAGGATATATTAACTGAAAAGTCCATATTCTTTTTTTAATCAACTCAGGCTTGATATCTTGGCATAGGCTTTAGCAAGGCATATTTGGGTGTTCTGCACTGCAAAGCACAGTGATCTCTGAGCTAACATGGGCTAACTCACTGCTGCAGTCACAAGCAGGTGAGCAAGATGGTAGAGCCCCTTTGTTATATTCACTTGGAGAAGGTTTGTGGTGCCTGAGCTCATGTTTATAAATACACCAGAGGTGGCAGCTCATTTAGAGGTACCACGCGTATTTATATGCTATGGCAATATATCAGAGTAATCAACCTTATCAGATCTGTGGTTTAACCTGCCTGTGAATCATTGGTTTCACTTAGTTGAATTTTTTAATAATAGGGGTTTTTAATTATAGTTGAACATGACTAAGGTTTGAAACAAGACATTATTTAAAATTGAAAAGATCAAATGATTTTTTTCCCCTTGAAAATATTGCCTGGCCAAAAAAATAAAAACAAAAAAACCAAATAAACTACAAAAACAAACAGCTACAACTATTAAACTACAAAAACAGCTACAATTATTCAGTCTTGCAAATTTTCTCAGTTGAGTGAGGAGGAGCATGGGTAGAAAGAGAAAAGGTTGTACAATAGAAAAAAAACCAAAACCACCTGAAAGTGAAAACTAAAGGCATGCTCAAAAGGTTGCTTTGCCACGATTATCAGAATTGCCAAGCACAGGTTTTGTATTCTGTAAGTTGCTAGGTTTGTAGCAGGCAGTGGGAGCTGCAGACTGGCAGTTACTGTATTGCTTGCTGCTAGTGCTTTAGTGTGTAGGGGCAAACTTCTGGGAGAAATGAAAGGTGGCCAGCAGCTGTATGAACAGGCAAACTCTGATGTTATCTTCCTCCTCTGTCTTGATCTCAGTCTGTCATCTGTCACATGTTGTTGCTATATAAGTATGCGACAATAAAATGAAGTCATTGGAGAAAAGGATGGCCCACTCTTCACTAAGAGCCAGAGCCACATGGTGTGCAGGTGGGCAGTATAGTTGCCCTGGCAATGTAGGAGGGAGGGGAGTATATTAATAGGTTCAAGAATTACATCCACTTGTGCATATGCCCATACTTTACTTTCTGCCTGTTGGTAACCCTATTTGGTGTTTCTTATTTCCATCACCTCTGCAGCCAGCGAAGCTGTGGCATGACTGACACCATGGGCTATGACTGGATGCTAGTTTGAAAAGTATTTAATACAGAGTGTCCCAGCCATCTGCGTGCTAAGCCTGAATGGAGGGCAGTTTAAACCCTCATAGAGCTAGGCTTCTGTTAATTTAGTCAACTAAAACTGTGATCTGCCTTTGGTGAGGAACTCCTTGGAATAAAATACTTCTGGGTTTTGTCTTTTCCTCTCCCTATTGCATATTTCTTTGGTACAAATCAAGACTCCTAGTGAACCTTGATCAGAGGGGGTTATAGGGAGTTTTCAGAGGCTAACAGTTGCTGTGGAGCACTAGGAAACAAACTGAGGTTTGTGCATCGAAAGTCAGCAATGGTAGCCCTCTGACACAAACTGCTTTTTGCTGAGGTGACATGCTGAACACCACCTCCTTCTCTGGAGAGAAAGAGAAGCTCCTCCTTTTGGGCAATGCTTCCACTTGCATCAGAGACCTCAGAACATAGAGAAAAGCTTAAGGAATGAAACCTCACCAGAGCTGTAAGCCTCTCCTTGCCTCTCTCATCTGCTTTTTCTGTAGAGTGGACTTCAGATCCAGATGGTTTATGTGGTAATCTTTGGAAGATACTGGCAATGAGGCTCCAGTGGAACAAAGCTATTTACTTCCATGTGATAGCTTTTTGTTGTTGTTGCTATTCCTTAAGAATGTCCTGTTGGGAAAAACAAAGAAACAAATAAGTGCATGTTGTTCAGACTGCTGCTGCTGACAGCTTGTGGTCCCTTTTTTTCATACTGTCATCAGTAATGTGGTAACTGAGCCTGTATATGTCTGCCTAATAACCTTTGTATAGCACCCTGTGCCAGGACTGGTGATAGATAATGGGACCTCACAGTAACTAGACTGTAAATAAGGATAGACTCTTACTGGCGTGTCTATGCAGTAACAACTAAGATACTGTCGTTCTGAATCTGTTCCTTATTTCTGCCTATGCCTTCCACAATTGCTGCTGCTTTCCAAATCCTGACTTTGATTTTAAGGAAGACAGCTTTGGTCAGTATCATGTGTCTCTGGCAAGAAGACAGTATGTGAATGAAGCAACCAGAGGATAATTGTAAAGGTCTAATTTGGGAATTAAAATAGCAAAAAAACCTGGAATTTACATGGAAAGGACTGGCTTGGTAGTACTCTTAAAATTCTGTTCAAGAAGGTGCTTTCTGAAGGTGTTGCTTAAAAGAGTCAATGACTGGTCTTTTGATCTGCTACATAGGGAAACTGCAGTCATCTATGTACTAGACATTTTGCAAGCTTTTCAGTAGTATATTGAGAAATTGTTTTAATCTCTGGGAGCATACCATGGTTAGAGGTGGGCAGGTTTGATTCTTTATTAATGGTTTATTTCCTGTGTGCTCAGAATCAAATTCTTTGCTTCAATCACTCTTTTTTTTTTCTCCCCCTCCACCACCTTCCTTATACAATAAACTCTTTTACTTTGATCTACTCTGAAACGCGTAGGTTATGCCAAATACCTTGCATTCACTTCACTAACCTATGCAGTCACAGCAAACATTTGCCCAAATAACCATTTACCTTTTCAGCTAGACACAGGTATGCAATTTTGCAATCTTGTATGAAATTACTTAGCTGTAACTTTTCCTGTGCTTCTGCGTGGAAGTAATAACTCTAAATTTTGTGCAAGAAACAACCTCTTTTAATAGTAAAATATATAATTCTTTTAAATTTTTGCAAGTGCTGTTTTACATCTCACAGTTATAAAAGTTCTTAATAACCCACTAAAAGGAGTAAAATTATCACCTGTTGCTTTCGTTTTATTTTACTTTCCAGCCTGCCACACCTCCATTCATCTTTGAAAACTCCTTTTCCTTCCAGGAGCTTTGCTAAATATCGTGTTGATCACAATTGGCATGATAAGGCTCAAGGTTACATGAATGACGTGCTAAACTAAACAAACTTTCATCTCTTTCCACATCTATACTTTCTGGGCATCAGCAACATGCTGTCAGTATTTTAACAGAGTAATTCTCACATTATCTTCCTCTTTCTTATCATAAACTACGTTTCCCAACATTACGTGTGCTCAGATAATTTGAGGACCCCATTGTCTCTCTGAGACAAAGAATTATGTGATGAAATCTGTTCAGACTGAGTTCAGACAATCATCTGAGCTAAAAGTTCCCAAATAAGGAAAGGCAGAGAAAAATCCCTTGAGTTTATCTTCATTTAAGATATTTCAGTCTAAAAAAAATTTGTTTGTTCTTTAAAGGAAGACAGAGCTTGGTGCTAAAGTAGATCAGTGTGTATACAAACGTAGTAGAAAGGTTTAGGCTGTTTTCCAAGAACTGTGACTTTTTCTCTATCATCCTCAAATGTGATCATCACACAGCTACTTGATAGTGCAGTTTAAAACACAATGGAAGTAATTTAGTCAAATAGAATGCAATTATCTGAGTCTACTATTTGATTAGGACAGGGGCTAACAGCTTGATAAATAGTTTGTGGTCAACTGGGCCAGTAGTGGCTACAGAAATTCAAACGTCTAATCTTCTATCTCATCCGAATGCCTTTGCTTCAGCAGAAAAAATACCTTCACACTACATGGGGAAAAGCCTTCTGTTCAGAACGCAAGGGAGAAAATCAATGTATGGGGGACAGTCTGCTTGGATGGAACACTCATGCAGTTAAAGGCATATACTTTATATATAACTTTCAAAGTTATTAAAGAACTGTCCCAAGTATAAAAGTCAACCAGAACCATACTTAATGAACCAAAGTATTCCAGGAGGGAAGAAAGAGATGAAATCTTTGTTATACTGATAAATTAAAACAATCACTGCAGACTCTCTGTTGGGTTTCAGTTATTGCATGGAGGTGACTAAAAACATAAATAGAAAATGATAAATATTTTTTAACTGGGTTTCAATTTATCTGTACTTGAGTTTTCTGACTGAGTATTTTTTATATGCAACAGTACAATGAATAGTCATGAAGATAATAACTCAAATGATGAAAATAACTAAAATTGAGACTAAAGATTTTCAGCTATAAGACAAGAGTACATACCTAGCGTTTGAATTAATTTTTATTCCCCACTGTGTTGGAAATGCAATGAAAACCAACATGAAAACCTGAAACAGACCTTTGAACTCACAAGTCTGAAAGCTGACATTCAAATTAGCCTTAGTTTTCAGCACAACAAAAATATGATTTATTTCTCTAATGCACACTGTAAATTATTTCATATGAGAAACATTTTTTGGGTCAAATTTCAGAAGCATTTTGTTCTCAGTCACAATGAATTGACAAGCATAGATAGCACTGAAGTGTTCTTGGGAAATTATTACAAGTCTTTGAAAATGTAGGTCATATCTATGTAGCAAATTGAAATAATCCTTCCAAACATGGGTTTATCATAAATATCCATTTATTTCTTAATTCTATCAGAATGCATAAGTCTACACAAATCCAAATTGATTTAGTAATTTTTTCTGAGGGAGATTTAACAAACAATTATGTTTTCAATCCACACAGAATCCAGAGAAGATACTTGAAAAGCTTACTCCAATACAATGTTTGATGTTTTCATGACTGGAGAAATGCAGAAGAAACAAACTAAACATATGTTAGTCTGTGCCACTCATTCTGAGGGCCTCATGTTGATAGATGTTTCAAAATTATCACCATATTTTAAATCTGTTTTGTTTTGGATTTTTTTTTTTTTCTGGTTTAGTTCTTTTATTCACCAAAAGTGAATTCAAAGATGGAGACAATTCCTTATGTTTTTGTGTCTTTTCTGGGTTTGGAGACAAGGGAAGGCTCTAAATATCACAGAGTGAATCAGTGAGATGGCAAGGGTCTCTGTTAAAAGAGTGAATACACACATGCTCAGGACTTCAATCTGCAGTTACTTATCTTCTGTAGTTTTAGAAACTTACCTTGCTTTATTACCTACTTGCACCTTAAAGCTTAGATATGTTTGAGATGCCCCCTCAATCAGCAACTGAGGCACCTGAATATGAGACTTACTGGCCTAGGTAGCACCTTGCAGTTTTCTGTGCCAATTACACAGAAAAGTGCAAAATTTTTAGAAAGCTTTGAGACAAATGCTCCCCCATGTAGCTTCCTAATACTGTGTGCTAGACTTCTCCTCGAGTAGGAGGCTCCTGGGGGGAGGGGGGGGGGGGGGGGG
>JAOEGS010008623.1:10778-43113 GCA_025447755.1 Corythornis vintsioides | reverse complement strand
GGCACCCCTCCCGTGACCCCCCCCCCCCCCCACCCCCCCCACCAGGGGGGAGCCGGGGTAGGGGAGGGCACGGTGTGTACAATAAATAGGAACAATCTCTAGCTTGTTACCAGAACAAATTTGCAGTCTCATCCAGTACAACTGATACTACTGGAGCCAGATTTTAAAATGAACTAGCAAAGATCTCTGCAAGACATCTTTTCAATGGAAGTGCTGCAACCTGATCTTCCAAGAGCTCAGTGCCGGTGCCATGAAATCCACCCTGGTGGGCATTGACCCACTGCCATGGCACAAGGCTTTTCATCAGCCTATTTGCATACAAGTGACTGCTAACTCGGCCAGCTGTACTGCCTACACTCATGCCCCAGCCCTGTTTTAGCATGCTAAGTTCCTTATGGCATCATTCTTTCTCAAAGCAAAACAGTTTCTATCCCTTGCTTCACGCTGATGTTGTTCTGCGTAGCCTCTGATCTGCTGCAATAGCCCAGTGTAGCCATGACCAACAAACCATTTGTATTCACAGCACCAGCTTCAGGGAAAAGACACATGGTGGATATCAAAGGATTTGAACGCAGAACAAAACAAAACACACAACCTGCTTTAAATAAATAATCTTTGCTTTAAAGAAGTTTGAAACACTGAGCTGTGGCCTGTTCTGAAACGCCCTTCTCTGCCATGCACAGTTGTTTCATTCAGTAAAAGCAAACACCTTCCCACAGCTACTGATCGACAGATACCTGAATTTAAAGTGGGTGTGGATTTAAAGTGGGTGAGAGAAATAGGAGTGGGTTTAGTTCCATAGCATTAGTAGCCTGTGTGTGTGTGGTTTATATTTATAAACAGGGATGAGTTTTGCAGTTTTTAGTGATACTTTGAATCCTGGTTTTCCATCTGAATATTAAATTCTCTATCTGTCTAATCAAAGCCATCATTTTGGGCATATTTTGGCTTACTTTGCAGGTTACTCATATATAAACAAGCACATTAACACCATTTCAGCTTCCCTCACTCACCTGCATCATACTATTGAAAACATATGGGGTTTTGGCCTCTTTTTAAAACTGTGTTTATTTACTGAGTAAATAGAGGGTCACTCTTTACACCCAGTGATCTCCTGTGTATTCCTATTGCCAGAGCCCACCTTATTTGCTATGCATACCAACAACTCCTCTTAGAGCCAATGGAAAGTTAAGGAGAATTTTTTTGTTGTGGTTGTGTCTAGGTTTGTGTTTGTTTTGTGGTTTTGTTTGGTTGGTTGCTTTTTTTGTTAAATGAGGAAAATGTTAACTTCTCTGAATTGAAGTTATTACTGATACCAGGGAGAAAATGGAATTTGTGCCTTCAAATGCCATTTGTTAGAGCTCTGTTAACATATATGCCACAGAGTGCTTTTTTTGTTGCTTTAATACTCTGTTAGGTTGTATTTTTTAAGGCATGGAGTTCACATAAGAAAAAGTGTTTGATAGAATATTGGATAAATAAATTTAATATAGATAAAAACACAAGTACAGTACTTAACTTCACGCAGCATTGCCAACAAAGTAGTCTGTAGAGACTGAACCTGAAATGTATATGGAAGTTCTTCATGTCAGTTGGGTGTTCAAGGTTGTGTTTTATGAGTACACTACATTAATTGATAGATATGAGGTAGCAATCAAAATGTAAATAGAACGTGGTTTAGATTAGTGCTTAAATTTGCTGCATAGATATATTATGTATGCTTTTAGGAAGCTGGACTCAATTTCAAAGCATATCTTTAATTCATGAATTGTTAAAATGAATTTCATTTGTGGCTTAAAAAAATACTGTGATTTAAAAAATTATGCTTTTTCTGAGCTGAATGAACTTCATAATTTCACATTATTCCTGTACTGAAAGCTGAACCAAAAGGGAGATCTTGTTAGTTCCAAAAGCATTGCTACCTTTTTTACTATTTTAAATAACGTTCATTTGACCGGTTACTTTCACTGTGACAGCTGCACCTTTAGTAGATTCTAATAAGCCCAGCTTAGGCTAAAGACTATATTTCATTATTGTTATTGGTATATGAGTCTCATATTTAAAGGACCATATTCTGAGGCACCTGTGCTAATGTACTATTTCTAGCTGGCTTGTTTAGGATAACTGTAGAGTGGGATAAAACTTCTAAACTGTTCTGCTTTCCACTGACAGTGACTAGAGGAAAGGGCACATATTGATAGGGGTGATTTTTACCCTTATCCTTCTGTTCAACTCTCTGAGAAGTGTCATTCTTTTGGGTGTGCAAAAGGAAATCTGCAGAATCTTATCTCTGTCTTCTCCTCCCTAGATGACCTGATACTGCCAGTGCCTGTTGTATGTGATGGAGAAGTGTAACAATGTGCTTACTCTCACAGCAATGATAGTTCAACATAAGCAGTTTCAAGGCAGAGATGAGTGAGTGGCCAATTCTCATGTCTGATGGAAGGTTCACTTGGGGATAGCTTTTATGTGCCGACCTACAAACCTCCAATTCAGGAGGCAATTAGGTGACTATCTGGATTACACCCTTTTATCCTAGGGCAGCAGTCAGTTAATAACCCATCTACCAACATGGGAGATAGATACATGTCCTTTCCTCTCATTTGCAGCCTGTATTACGTTAGTCAAAAACAAATGTTTACAGTCAAATCAATGTGTGAGCTTTTACTACATTACTGGAATATTTACCACAGGCTGGTATCTTTTGTTTTCTGGAACCTGATTGACTGCTACCAGACTAATTTTAAAATGCTAAAATTATCTGGAAAGTCAAGATAAAACTTTATATAACAAAATGCTTAATTATTTGGTAGCTAGGCATACTGTTACTAATGGGTACATTTAGTGATGGAGACTATAAACTGTAAATCATACCAGTGTTTCCCATGACAGAGCAAGCTGCGATCCTGATCTGACAGTGCCCTTTGACCTCTCTAAGGAAGGCATAGTGGGAAGTATGTGAGGACATTATGCTTGATTAGTCTCTCTCTAGTTTGCCTGGGTGGGAAGATAATTGAAAACACAATGGACTTTGGAAATTGAAGATTCTGAAATGCACTTTGCAAACACATGCAATTTTAAATCTATAATGTGTCATCTATATCAGCAGTGGACATTGTCTTCATTACATAAATACAATTCTTCTGCTAATACAGTGCAAATAGGGGTTAGGCAGCATCTGCAGCTATTGTAATCCACACTTCAAACAGCAGTATCCATTTTATATTCTTAGGTTCTGAGAATGCAATAAGCACTGGAAACTGTAGAATTAATCATCTGGTTGATTTCACATTCTGTGATTTATATAATTAAGTAAATTTTAAAATAATTTTGTCCACTAAGTGATCTTAAAAAAAAAATAAAATTAACAGTATAGCTTATACTTGAGGAGGATTTGGAATTGGGGAAAGAAGGAATTCGGTTTAGCTATTTTAATACACTGCGTCTATAAGCTAGTACCAAGACTATTATTCTGGATGTTTTCTGGTCTGTTGAGTCCTAATGTAGCTAATCTCCAACAGATAGTGCTGCCCAGGGTTCCTGTAAAACAATCATCTGCAAACATATTTATTAACCTTTGTTATTTAGTTTTCTGCAAAGTGCAGGCCACCCTGCTGAACAGTCTACAGCATTTATTTACAATGCTGACTCCTATTAGATATCATTAGGTACATAATAATTATAATAATTATGTGCATTGCTTAGGCTACCCTGCTAAATAACAACCACTTTTATTCAGAAGTCATAATTGCAGCAGCTAGACTTAAAATGAAATCTAATTAGATTTCTGTTCACCTCCTTTCACACATAATCTATATCCACAGTATAGCTCTGAAATCTGTCCAGCAAAGATTAATTGATTTAGCCTGAAAAAAAGGTGTTATCTCTATGGTCTGTCAGGTAAAAGTTAGGAAAGGGTGAACACTTTGTAAAAACAAGCTGAATTTTTGCAGTAGAACTTTAGGGGGTTTGTATGTCTCACTGAAGAAGTCATGCTTTTTCATGGAGCTATTTCAGTGGTAAATATATTAGGGTTTTGCAGACATAGCTTCAGTAATGAACATAATAATTCTATAGCTTGGTGGTGGGATATAACCTTAGAATTAACTGTTACAAGTTTCCTGAGTTCTGCAGATTTGAATGTGATCTTAATGTGGATCTATAGTTTTCCTTGTGTGAAAGTAAGGAAGTCTGCAGTCTTTTGAGCAAGGAGAAGTGGAATCACAAACTTACAAGGTGAAGGTAGTGTGGAAGTGATGTTTAAAACTGCACAATGATTCATTTACTAAGGCTATTTTCTTTCAAAAAGCAGAGCCAAGAATTAGCTGATACCTTCTCAACATTAACCATTTTCCCTGGCATGTGACATACACAATCTGCACATACATCTTTTTGCAGGGTAATAGCTGGCACTGGCCTTACTCATCCTATGACCATGGAGCACCTTACTGTATAAAAAGTCTCATTAAATGATTGCAGTAAAAGTTTTTAAATCTTGGATTCATTCACCCAGGAAGGCCAAAAAAGTGAGTGAAGTGGTTGAGGAATAAACTTAAAGAACAGGTTGAGTTCTGAACACTTAACAGGTTAGAAGTAGTACAGATCAGAATGGTCTACAGATTCTTTATTCCACCGAAGGTTTTGGAGAGGGGAGCAGGTTGTTTAAAAAAGGCTGTAAGTGATCTTGAGTACCCATAAGAGGTTGTTCAGTGGCAGCTTTTTGCTAGATAGTCTGAATGTAACTGGAAACAGGTATTAGTGCAGTGTTTGTATATTTGAAAACTTCAGACTCTACTGTTCGGTAGAAGTTATGCTAATTAGGGCATTAAGTAGATGGTCCAGTGTGGGAAGGGGGTAGTTGTATTCATACCAGTCCTGAGGATGTTTTCAGTCTGGACTCTATTTAGGCTGTTTTGCTAGAGCAGGAGGCTACCCCATGACAATCTCAGTCTCTCCCAGAGAACCTCAATCCCTGTGTCCAATTCCAAAGCCCTCTTTCCACAAAGTCCCTGTACTCCTGTCAGTTTGCTCTACCTTGCCCTAGATTTCAGTTCACTCTACATCTGCTATGGATTTCCACCCGGGTCATGTAGCTTGAGGGTTTGAACTTTAAAACCTTTCTTTGGAGACTGCCTGAATTTAGCATCTTCCAGACTCTGCAGCTCCTGCAGGGTAATTTTTAAGTGGGCTATCTGTGATTGATCCCATGGTTGCCTGTGTGTCACCTCGTCCTGGCTTTGCTATGGGGCTCATTATCACCACCAGCTGCTGCCCAATCAGCTGGGAGGGGCCCTGGCTGGGATAAACAACTGAGGCAGCCAATAGGAATGCTGATACCATCCTGAGTCCCACCCCTATATAAGGGGAGGGCTGGGGCAGGCTGGGACCACCTGTTTTCACCTTGCTTCAGTGTGGTTGGGCAGGGAAGGCTGGCACCTCAAGCACAGGTAGAGTATTCTTGGCTTTTTTTTGCTTACTTTGTCTATCATTTCATTATTCTTATAATTAGTACTGGTTTTATTCTGTCTGTGTTTGTTTTAATAAACTGTCCTTATCTCAACCCTTGGGGTCTCACCTTTTTCATTCCTCATGATTCTCCTTCCCATCCCATAGGAGGGGGTGTGAGGGGGAAACAGTGAGTGGCTGGGTGGTGTTCAGCTGCCAGCAGAGGTTAGACCATGACACCCCCTCAGGTAGCTTCTGCTCTGTAGAAGCAAGCTGTAGTTTGCTGCTGCTGTATGCAAAACTGTTAAGGTCTATGGTTTCCTTAGTTGCCTGACACAGTGTTGACCTCTGTGTTATAAGTTTGACTACTAGTAGTTTAATTCCAGCTTGTAACCATTAATTCTAGGCTGTGATGTCTATAGTGTCCTTACCTGGAGGTAATAACCTATCCTTCCTTATCTGTTCAAAAAGAGATGCTAAAAAGGTTGCAGTTAGTCTTTGGGCAGTGTTGAGTACATACCTCCTGGGAAGCCATTTCAGTCCATGTTTCCACTAAAACTGTAGTTTCTAATAATTATAACATATCTGACTTAAAACTACATTGTTTAATTCCTGATAAGAATCCTACTGCAGTGGTAGCAAGGTTAGCATGGCTGATGTAAAAGAAAACTATTTCTATAGCTACAATGGAAACAAAAAGCAGTATAAGCACATACAAACATACATATATATAAACACACAGACACATTTTCTCCAGGAGACTGCCTTCTAAAGTTTTCAGATGGAAAAAGTTCTAAATTCTACTGAAAAAAAGGGGAGACAGTGAGCACTGATTACAGGAGCTGACTGAGAACATTGGGAGCAGAAAGGGAATATTTTAAAAGTCCTAGTTCAACCCAAGTTATGGGCAAAGTGTTTCATGAAGACTGCAAGTTGAACAGTATGAATTTGTGTTCAAAAAGGGTTGAGAAGAGATTGAAAACAAAGATTTTGTCTTGATGGAGTCCTGCTTGCAGGACAGATTTTCTAAGTGCCTCTACCATTTTCAGCAGAATAATTGTGCCATTACCTTAGTAGAAGGAAGGAACGGGCTTTCTGAAAGCCCAGGGATCTCAGGACAAGCCTATGCAGACCACCTGGAAGTATCCAGGAATGGTACCTGCCATTCCAGGTGCTGGGATTCATCGCTGTTCTCCACAGAGGGGATTTCAAGCCTTGCTATGGTCAAATCTACAGACTTGTACAAACCTGAGATGGGTTTGTATTTTATTTAGTGTTGGGGTTTTTCTGGATGTGGATACCCTTCTCCTTCACCATCCCATAATTTTCAAGGTGCCTTGATGTTTTAATCTCTTATCCTTTTGAATCATGGCATGGCTACAATTGGCATGAGAGGCTGCTGATTCAACAGGAGACAGTTGCAACAACACTTTTGAGGGAAACCACAGCATTAGGCAATGCTGTCAAAAACAAGAAGAAAAAAACTGAAGGATGGAAACAATCTCTTCAAAATAAAGAGCCTGACAATAGTCTAGTGTGAAATGAGTAAATCAGGCTGTGAGTGGTGAGGGTAGTGTAAATAAGGTCAGATTTGGCTCCAACATCTGACTTGTAAAGCATTAATAAGACCTGTGAGAGTTTTCACTCTTGCACAACAATAAGTTAAGGTGTATTTTCTGTTACTGCAGTCAGTGGCAAATCTTAATAGGAACAATGTCTGGCTATACTGGTGCTACTGGTGTGTGCAGAAAGTGCTGCTTCCTGAATTTCAGCCACATTCTGATAGCTTAAGTTGTTATACACTGTGCTGCTGGCTTCAGTAAGCAGTGGCAGAATATGGCACTTTCTGGAGCACAGTGCTGCACAAGCAGTCTGTGTGCTTCCACTAACAAATGTTTAAAGGGAAGAAATTGCAAGACTATATTTTTGCATTTTTTTCATATGCTGTTTCTGAAACTCTGATCATGTTTGGTATATATCTCAAAATATTTCAACTTTAATAAAGGAAGTTGGGACAAACTCAGGAATAAAAAATGTCATTTACAGGATATAAATAAATACATTATAAGCCCCTCCCAGGCTTCTCTTCTCCAGTCTAAACAGCCCCAGGGCTCTCAGTCTTTTGTCATGAGAGATGTTCCTGTCCCTTAATAATACTCATAGCACTCCATTGGAGTCTCTCTAGTATTTCTCTGTGCCTCTTGAACTGGGGAAACCAGAACTGAACACTAACACTCCAGATGTGGTCTCACTAGACTAGAACCTTCCTCAACCTGCTAGACACACTTTTGTTTATACACTTCAGGATACCACTGGCCTCGGCCACAAGGGCCCATTGGTGTTCCATGGATAACATATTGTCCACTAGGACACCAAGGTCTCCCTCCATGGAGCTGCTTTCCAGCAGGTCTACTCATAACCTGTATCAGTAGATGGTGGTGTTTCTCCCCAGGTATAAGAACTTTACACTTTGTTGAATTTCAGTAGGTTCCCTGTTGCCCAGCTCTCCAGCCTGTCCAGATCTCTCTGGATGGCAGCACAGCTCTGGAGTTCCAGCCACTTTTCCCAGTTCGGTATCATCAGCAGACTTGCTGAGGGTGCACCCTGTGCCTTCATCCAGGGCATTGATGAAGATGTTAACTAAGACTGGACCCAGAACTGACCCCTGGGGAACACTGCTAGTTACAGGTCACCAGCTGGACTCTGATCATGAACCTCTGAACTCTGTTGTTCAGCCAGTTCTCAACCCATCTCACTGTCTGCTCCTCTAACCCACACTTCCTGAGCTTACCCACGAGGGTGTTATGGGAGACATTGTCATTAGTGAAATGCTGCAGATTTTAAAATGCTAAGATATTAGTGAAAAACTACAAAATAAGTGTCTTCACTTATTTTCTCTTCACCTCTGTATATGTTAAAGCAAAATTAGAAGCAGCTTGCATTGAAACTTAGTGCTTGCTCAGATAGTTGCAAGGTATGGTGCACCCAGTAAAAAATGAGGAAAAAAAAGCATATTAATTTTTAGGCTTGCACTTTGACAATTTGATTTATTCTCACATTGCGAATTAGAAGCAGCCTGATGTTTTTACATCATCTTTAGTGTACTGTGACCATAGGTGGGGAGTGATGCTTACAGGAACACAGGCAGCCTGTAAATCTATTTTTGAAAGTGTAGGTACATAAGATCTTATGTGTCTAAGCTTACAAACATTTTTTGAAGTTGGCATAAATCATCCCCCAGCAGGCATTCTGAGATACAGGTCCCTCACTTAAAATCCTTGACAATCCACAAACCACACATGCTTTCAAAGAGAAGAATTCTAGCAGTTGGGTAATCGGCTGCTTTTTCTCTTTTAAAGGTATGTAACTGATCAGTATCATTGTTTCTCACAACAGTGACTCACAGCAGATGAAACACATCCACCCTCTTTCTTCTTTTTTACACACAGACTATTATCAGGCTTCAAGATACAATATTTACAAGCTCGTGCTCTTGTTAAGTGGACCATGCTGCCACATAGTGGAAGTCTGATACACTCTGTCTTCACCCATTTTATTAAGTTGCACAAATATAAAGATGAAATAATGGGGCTTGTTCATTTATGTAATAATTAAGGGCACATTTACACTCCTAGCATATCACTGTTGATGTTTACTATTTGATCAAGTATGATGGATGCCTTGTGGTTGCAGATTCAGATTAGCATAATTTCATCACCAAGGGACCCATGAAAAGGTTCAATTATAGAGCAATCTCATTAATACCAGGGCTTGTTAAACTAATAGAAATAGACATCCCAACAGCTCTGATACATATACATGTGCTTGGAATATAATTAATGGAAAAGTAACCTATACCTGAAACAAGCTTGAGTGATATGATTACATGATGTACTAGACTGACTGAGACAAACACTGGTACAATATAGAGAATGTTTTGTTAGATCTGCTCAGAAAAAGAAAAAAAAAGTCATCAAAAATATAGGCATCCTTTTTCCAAAATGTTAACAAAAGATTCATCCTTTGCCTTTCCTGTGGTACACAGGATTTTTTTTTTAATTTATTTTTTTTTTTTTTACCTTTTGATGCAAAACTCTTTAACTCATGCTGTGCTTTGATAGGGTAGCATGAGAAACCATACCCCCCCTCCCCCTTTTTTTTTGTCAGCCTCTTGTTTTTAAGCAGCCATTTTTTTTAAACTTGAAGTGGGAGAATTTACCTCCAAACAAAAACTGTAGTAAGGAAGTTTGTAAAAGTCCTGCTTATTGTAGCTGTGAATGTGGGTGGGCAGCCAGCTCACTCTTTGGAAGAGCAGAATTCAGATTTTCAGAAAACTACTGCAACTGGCACCTGCCATTGATAGATGACAGGAAGGGGTCTGAAGTCCAACAAGCTTACTCTTACACATTTTCTAGTGATGAACAAACCATTTCCCTCCATTTTTAACGAGTGCAGTAATGCTGGACCTGTGCGGGGAAACTCTTTTCCCAAAGAGAGTTTTTCTGTGTCTAGACAATTAGAGCTCTTACAACAGTTTTCATAACAAAAAAAAAAAGTTTGTACAGGGATTACCACGTTACCATTTGCCTACACCTCCTTTGCACTCTGTTATACCACCATAGCAGGCCAATGATGATGCAGAAACATTCTACTTTGAATGGTTCAATGCACTGAACATATTCTGGTGCCAGTTGAGAACTTATCCCTAGTCCCTATCCTCTCATTTGAACAGACCTTTCCTTTACCTTTGCCAGCCTTGGTAGTGCTAATGACATCCATCATCTTAGGAGAGTTGTGCACTGAAAGCTGAACGGCCAGTCCCAAGGAGCTCTCCACTTTCCACTGCTTTAGTCTGTGTGCAACAGAGTACTAACAGTATGGAAAGAGAGGTCTGTCAGTTGCATGGCCCCTTTCAGCAGCAGCAGATTTGGAGATATGCAGTAGAAAAGGGTATTACTATAATTTTGGACAGGTTGGGTATAAGCTACTGTCTTTTCATAGTATCACACTATAAAAAATGCAGATTGCTTCACCCTAATCTTTCAGTCTTGGTAACAATGAAGGACATTTGGAACCAGGTTGTTAGTTATCTCTTGCTCCCATCACAGGCATCAAGATGGGATGTCCACCATTTGATGTCCAAATGACCAAGATTTAATTTGAGAAATGGTGAAATTCTCACTGGTGAAGATCTTGTGTATTCAGGGAAGGCTTATTCAGAATTCACCAAAGTATAAATTTGTTAGTTCCATCCAAAGAAGCCCCATGAGCCCATTCTTATTTGACTTACTTTATACTGCTTAGTAAGGAGTTTCAAAAAAAACCCATGAAAAGCCCCTCTCAAGCAAGAATAAGAGTGTCAACACAGCCATGCATCTAAGAAAACTTTCTCTTTCAGGCAAAGTCTTGTGACACAAGAACTTTGGCTCCCAACAGAGGAAAAACTTCCAGATTTTGACACAATTCTTCCCATTATTTCTCCAAATGGCTTTAGTTCAGCCTTGTTAGAAAGCCAAAACTGATGTCTGCTCAACAGAACCATGACTAAATGTCATTTAGGTTGAACCTGTGTGAAAAGCAGTGTTGGATGTTCGTCATAAACACAAGGTTGTGAGCTCTAAGCTCTTGCCCAGCTCTTTGTGTGTCTTGTGTAAAGCTGTGTTTGTTTTTCCTATCTTCCAGAGATATTGATGGTTCAGGTCCTTATATTGAAGCTGTTGCTTATGATATATAGTGTCTTTAGGCACTATTAAAAAGAAAAAGAACAGCTTCTTTATATAAGTGTAGGATTAATGACTCTTCTGCACTAGAAATAGTTCTCTATCCAGGACTGTAGTGGGACTAACTCTTTTCAATGGGATTGTTTTCTTCACTGACTTCACCAACTGAAATTAGCTTTGGATCATGCACTTTGAATGATGTCTGATGTTCATAAAATGAAGCTCTTAATCAGTTAGCACTCATAAAAATCTTACATGTCTGCAGTGCTGTAGAAATGGTAAACTGCAGCAGAGTGTGAAAATAAGTATTATAAGCACGGACAGCATCTGAGGCAAGAACTTTTTGGCAACCATAACTAGCTCCAGTAAATGGGTCCCGTTCAGAATACAATAACTCTCTAACAATTCATTGTGAATCCCTCGTTTCCTTTGTAGACCTATTTTTTGCTTAAATTAATTTTTTTATGCTGATGTGTATATGCTCTGATTCTACCATGATCTTTTTTAAATATACAGTGCTGCATTTTTTATCACTTCTGTTAGTCGATTTTTCTGCATTTCTAAGCAAAATAACACAATTCCAAAAATACTTGAAAGATGATGAATGACTCATACTGTAATTCATTGAACACCATAAAATATTCGGTGACTCAGAGTTCTAGCACAAACCAAAGGTCCAAAAAAGACACTATTGTTCACAATACAGAGGTACACAATTTGAAGACTGCTAAATCAGGCATTGGAAGCTATTCCTGCTTCTGCAGTTGTCACTTGTCAAAATTCCAGCTAATCCCTGTGTGGATTTTTAAAACACTGTAATGGAACCTAATAATTTTCTAATGAGAAACTGTGTGTTTGCTAGATTAATTTCAATTTGTAATGTTGATTAGTTTCATGCAAGAGTGTAATGATCTGGAGTGGAGGAATATATGACATTGGAACACTGGAAACTGTTTTCAAAGCAGCTGCGTTACATAGTTCTTCTACTTAGAATTACAATAGCAGTGTAGCTCAGTTTCTGAATGATTCAGCTTTCATGTCTTGAACACCAAAAGCTTTTATTCTCTAGGGCAAAGTGATCCTTGCATAGTCCAATGATCATGTCTCTGGTTGTGTGGATTAAGTAGGAAATGACTTAGAATATCCTGATCAAGAACTGAGAATATTTGAGAAACAAAGTTTGCTCTGGCTTATTTCCCATCTGAAAATGGCACTTCCCTATGGATTGTGCACACAAATGCCAGTTATATGTAGGAGTATCTTTATTAAATTTCATTGTTCCTGGTGTGCTTTTATTCAGCTAGCATTTTGCACTAGCATAGATCTGTTGATGAGACTAGACCAACATCCATATAATGATGCCGTAAAGGAGAGAAGAACTAGTCTGTCATATTTTAAAATTGTGTATTTTCTTTTGAACACAAAGGCACTTTGAGTTGTGGACCACTCACATAAGCAGCTTTAGTGGACAATGCCCCTCCTGAAATAAGATTATTACCTTGCTTAGTAAGTCCAGAGACAATTCATCTGGTGTGTAGGTGGTGATAACATTTGTGTTGAGCTGGGGTTTTGATGATGAAACCAAAAGGGTATTGAGAATCATGTGGTTGGTTGTTCTGCCTTGGAGGTACCTTTGGAGAAGAACAGGTGCATCAAAGTACCTTTTTCAGAGGACTGAGTGTAACTGGAATTTGAGGATTTCAGAGGAGTGCTGAGTTTCTGTTTAAATGTAGTCTCTGGAGCAGACAGAAAATGGTAGATATGAGACTAAGGAAACAGTAGAACTATAATACTGTATTACTGCACCCAGTAGAGTTAGAAATGTCAGTCTAATAGAGCAGGCATATTTCTTACGTAGATTTTTAAAATACAAAAAGCAACAGCTTTGTACAGATGACTTTTAAATTAATCCATAAGCATTGATATGTTCCCTGCTAAGGTGCAATGGCATTGATCACAACTGGGGCTCATTATTATTAAGGTTTCAACAACATTTGTATTAACAAGTCACCTTTGTATTGTAAAAAGGCAGAGGGGTTGATAGGCATTAAGAAAACAGCTGCATCATAGTGAGCAGCCAAGAGCACAATGGGTGTCAATAGGAGGTAAAACTACTCCCGCTGAGACAAGTGAAGAAGAAAAATGAAACAGGAGGATTTGTTCCAGCAGCCCTGTCTAATTGTTTATTCCCTTCTCATTCCATCCTAGTCACTTAAGGGATATGGCTTCTGTCATGTAAAAAAAAAAACCAACAACAACAACAAAGCAAACCACAAAAAACAAAGCTTGGGCTGCTTGGGGTTTCTCTCCCTGTAAATGAGTGGAATTTGGGTGCTGGGAAGATGTGGGCAGGGTGATGGCATGTTACCTTTTCCTGATTAGCTACAAGACATTTACTTCAGATAAGTGCTGTGTGAGCATATGACCTTGTAAGTGGCCTCAACCAACACTAATAGTCTACTTTAGAGGGGAGATTAGGTTCCACTAATGGTGTCACAGCATGAAATGAGATGCAACATATTAACTGGGGGAAAGGGAGCAGGAGGTGGCAGAGAACTGAGGAGCACGGGTGGGTGTCGGGGGGAACCTGGAATAGAAAAGAGCATCACAAAAAGAAATAGAGTGATATCTTAGGGTATCTGTGGCTCCTGGATATGAATGGATTTTGCAGGCTTCTTTGGTGGAAGTTTAAACTAGTACAGGTACTGACTTTCCTTCCCTGCAACTGGCACCTAAAAGCTTGTCTGTTCAGGGTGTCCTTGGCCAGTGTAGGAACACCAGTGCACACCTTTGTTGTTCCAGTGAGCAGCACAGAACTTGACTACAGCAGCAGGTCTCTGACAGCTCTTCTCTTTGCAAACTTTTTCAGACCATTTCAGACATACAGCAAACAAAACATTTGTGCTGATCTCATTTCCAAGCACACTGAGGTTAGATGGTTGGCTTATGCATGTTAAAAATATTTTGGCTCATTTCTCAGGTTTTCCCATACTTATCAAAGGAGCTGTAGCAAATGAATGCATGGAAAAAATACTGCTCTGATACCAATTAATATATAGGTAATCACACTCACTTTCAAGTCTGTGATACGCCCTTTAGAATCTGCTTTTACATGATAGAAATCAAGCAACAAACTATACCTTGCATATTCTATTTGCCAGCTGTCTTATCCTTACATATAAAACCAGTGGGTAGGTAAATACTTGAATTAGAATCTGATTTATTGAAAAGATGAAATATTGTAATGAATTTTTTCATTCATGAAATGTAAAGGTCGTTTTGCAATCTAAGCACCATTTGAAGTCCAGAAGTAAGTTAATAGGCTAGCATGAGAGAATCTCTCTGTGATTGCTCTCTACTGATTTTATTGTTATTTATAAGCTGAGAGCATGTGATTAACAACACCCCATCTCTGAGTAATAGGGCACTGAACTTCTCACTACAAGACATGGTCATCTACCCTTGAAGCACTGAGGAGTAAAGGTGCAGTGTTGCTGCTGTCTGGGAAGAGATCCAAGTGTGATCTGCTCCTTCAGCAACTTGTATTTCTGGGGAGGTGAGAAGTATAGGTGGTGGACTAAGGCACAGATGCTGATTTCTGTTCCCTTCTCCCATAGATAGGTAGATACACAGACAGACAGATAGATGTTTATACACATTTTTAACATATGTATGTGTCAAGGTTTAGGGCAGGGCCTGTAACAGGCACTCAACTTTCCTAAAGGGGAAGAGAAAGGGCTTCAGTTTATTTTGTCCTGTCATGTTTTAACTCTGTAGTTCACTGTCATTGCTAAATTGAGATGATGTTCTATGGGTCCTATAGAAAATCTCATTTCACATGAGACAAATCAACTCAAATTTTATGGTATGAAATACAGCAGAGACAACACACTTTGTACATAACTTTCTGTCTCAGGAAGACATTGCGAGAGCAGCGTGTGGAAGCCCGCAGTTACTCCTGCTGCATAGGGTTTTGCCACTTTTGCCATGCTTTGAGGGACTGGAAAACACAGCCTTGCTATAATTAGTGTACTGATTTTCATAGTAGTATAATTTTCTTCTCAGCAATCCTATTAAACAAAGCAGAAGCATGAGATCTGCTCTTCTAAAGTCTGTGCCAGATGAAGACAGAAAGCTCTCTACATGTAATTTATAAGCTTCATGTATTTCTGTAGTTGTACCCAAATTTCATAAAGCACAGGTTTAGGGTATCATTCCTACAGGATACACCACCATTCCTTATTGAAACTCCATTCAATATATCTGCTGCAAGTTAAGAACTGATCCCTGTTCCCAAGACTATATGAAACACTCTGGCCACTGACCTCAGTTGTTACCACCCTCATTTCCCAATATGCCACAGATTTGTACTTACATTCTCTCTGGGAGCTGTTGAAGCTGCAGGAGGCTGGACGTGACATTGGCTCTGATCCCAGTGCCCTCACACATGACCCCAATCAGCTTCGCTACAATTCTCATGATACCCACAGGGTTTCCAGATGGAAAGAGAAAAATAAATGTTATCAGCACAATCCAAATGGAAAAGGGTTATTTTTTAACATAGACAGTCTGTGATGCTGTTACACAGGAGTTACTAATTCATCTTTTTGTATCAGAGTGGTTTCATTTATTAGAAGGAGGGAAATATAACAGGCTTACTTTGATTGTCATATTTTTTTTTTCTTTTTAAATGGGAAATAATGATAAAAGGAATCTTTTATTTTTAATGCAACTAGTACTCATCATTAATCTCTATGATAAGAAAGGAATTGGTCATTAAATCTATAGCAAACCTGTGCCTAACAGTGAATATTAGTTTCAGCTAAGCTAAAATGACACTTGTATTTAGAAGTGACTGCAAGTTGCAAGTCAAGTAGTAGCAAGCAATGTTTTCTTTCTAAAAACACCTGTATGAGGCTATAGAGGCACCTTTTAATAACATAGGAAATGTCCTTTCCTATAATATTTTAAACTATTTCACATATTTTTATGTGCTTAAAAAGTAAAACCCTCTGCAGAAATCAGACATATTCTTCATTGGCATTAGAGCTCATGAGTTCTCCTTCAGGGTGTATGTGAGCCTGTATTTATCCTGTAATCTGCCATTACTAAGAGAAAGTTTTGAATAAATCAACAGAAGATAGCATCTTTGACTGTTTTCTCATGAAGTGGGAAAGTAACTTTTAGAGCTCTTAGAGGTTTTGAGGAATTCTGATTTCCATTTTTTCCATCTTTAGAGCAGAAGAGAACAAAAGGTGTCTAGATACTGCTCACCTGAAATCGATAGCTTTTCCAGTGTCTTCACCTCATGAGAGCTTTGAAAAAAGTAATTTGTGCAGATTGAAAAAGTGATTTTTTTTCCCCCCTGTTTCTTTCCCCTCATGGAACACCTGACTTTTGGACTATTTTTTTTCTTTGCCTTGTCTGCAAGGACTACCAAGAATGCCTTAAATTAGTAAAAACTATGATAAATTGTTCATCTAATTAATTACACTTTTTAATCAGCTGTGCTAACATCAAATGTGTTTTATAAATTTACTAACAGCACCTTCAGGACAAATTCGGTTTATGGTTAGTAATTAAAATAAATATTTAATCTGTCACTGCACAAATAGTGGCTGGCTGAGCATAATATAACTGTATTAATCATCTCAAACCCATGATGTAAGTACTAATCAGCTCAGAATCTAAAGCTGCTTTGCTTCTCTGAAAATTATGTAGTAGAAATCTCACTAACATCTTTCCAGACACTCTTCTGACTCCTTACTGTCTTAGTAAATGTTGTGGACACAATGAGAGAGTGTCTTCAGGTATCGAGAGCAGATGCAGGTAAAGCTTTTCCTTGATTCACTGCTTCCAAAGATAGATTAGAGATAGCAATGGTTGGAGCAGTTAAAGGAGCAGAGCTTCTTGATTGTCACACAGTTTATTGTGTTCAGCCTTGGTAAGATAAACAAATAAGCTGGGCAGCTAGTGAAAAAAAAAAAAAAAAGCAGCTGTATGCTTTCCTTGCAACAACCCAGGATCTTTAGTTGCAAGTATGTGTTGTCTTGTACTAAGGCAAAGGTTTATTGTTATAATGTCTATTTGTGTCAGATCTTGAAGTTTTTGCTTGCTGCCTCATTAAAAAAAAATCTCTGCTAAGGAATCTTTATTGATGATACGAATTTTCAGTTCAGTTTACAGTTGTAAATAAGCTATCCTGAGTCAAAGCTGTGTGCCAGCTAGACAGTTTACTGAGTAAATATTCAGTGCCCAAGTTCAAATGTAGCTGTGCACATGTGTAATTCATACATACAAGACCTTCTGTTGAGTAAGACTAAAGTTTAGAAGTTTTCAGAATTGGGGCCTGAAATGAACATTTCTGCCCTGCTCTTACTCTTCCCAGCCCCAGACCAGTGATCCATGAAATAAGCAATGTGCTGAACTATGGAAAACTATCATCATCACCTCAGTTTTTATTTAATAACAACCGGGAATTTCTGCTGCCAGATACATGCTGAGATTTTGATGACATTTATATGACATGCAATGGCCAGTAAGATTAACCACAGATCTGTATTCTTTAAAGATACCCCTGAGGATAGACTTCTGCGCCTGCTTCCGATGTAAAGTTGGCTTTCCTAACTGCAGCTCACCTCCCTGCATGTTCTTGCAAACCTTTCACTTTTCACGTATCTGCTTAATAAAAATGCAGTCACTGACAGTGAAAAATTGAACCTGTCAATGTGTTACCAGCCCACGTTTCCATTGCTACCATCTAGACTTCAGAGAGCTACTACACTGAGAGGCAGTGATGCTATTACAGTCTGACAAGGGCATATTGAGATACTTGGGCATAGACTGCACAAATTCTCTCATACTTTTATCTTTTAGAGTGGGCCTTGCAGTAGAGATAATTAAAAAATGCTGGCTAACAGGGCATAACTGGGATCATTCTGAGAGCTCAGAAAGAGAGCAGAAATTATGAGTGACCCACTGATAAATGTGTGCATTCCCATTAAGGATAAAAGAAGCAACAAGTAAAACCACCACCAAAATCAGAGATTACAGCTCAGGTGGTGTTTCTAAAAGATATAAAAAGGTAAATCAACATTAACTTCAGATATGGCAACTTCTAATAGTTCTGCCAGGGATTTCAGAAGTGCTAACATCAGGCTGCATTATATGTGGTTCATATCAAACACTGAAAGCTATGTACTGTCCTAGGAAAAAAGAAAAAAAACCAACAGTGGTTAAAGTTCTAAGTCCTAAAGAATAGACAAATAATTTTCTTTACAACATCCTGCTTAAGTGGGAGCTGTTTGGACACTCCTACCGAAAGAAATAGTGCTCTTACAAGTATGGCACCCCAGGCTTCTTCATGCCAGTTCAGTAGAGATGAAATTGGGTGTGTAATTGTATTTGCATGGAATGTCGGGTGGAAATACTGGATGTAGTCCCTCGGCATCACACAAGCCATGGTAAGACAAAGGTATTTATTGTCCCACTACCTCAAAGAGGGTATTAGCCTATTGCAGTGTAAAGCTCAAACATTCATTTTTGAGAAATATTTTGAAGGAATGACACTTTTGTTTCAAAACAGAATGGGATAGAGAGTAGGGAAATATGTTAAGTTGCAAGGACCTACCACTGATAGTCATATTCTGAGCTGACATTTCTTTGAGAGCTTAGCATACAGAGGATGCAAATTCAGAATGGGGCAGTATGAGGAACCACAGTTGGATCTTCAAATCCCTGAACAGTCTTTTAAATCAGCCAGTCTTGACTGTTGCAGTGTGACCCTGACTCTTGTGTCCCAGGAGTCAGGATTTCCATCCTTGGTCCAGAGCAGCTTACAGCCCTGGCTTCATTGCCCAGCCAGGTGTGTGGGGGTTGGTACTGGCCTCTGCACAGTCTCAGCCACATGCTGCAGGATTCAAAAGCTCCATGGCCTGGAGCACCTCATCCCAACACAAAGTAACTTCTGTAATTATAGAAGGAAGGTCTGTGTCCTACTCTCAATGCATAGCCTGAGTTGTTGTCTAACCCACAGAAAGTTATAATATAGAAGGGAGATATTCAGAGCTGGTGAGGTCTTTTGAAATGCAAATTAACAGTCAAATAATAATTAGGTATGTTTGACCCTGCGTGAGAATAGCCAAATGCTGAGCCTTTTTTTTCCAAAGCTGAGGATCTGCTGTGTACATTACAGTGCTGTTTAATAGTGCACACACAATAGTCATATAGCTCCGCCAGGCACAGTGCTGAGTCAAGTGTGTGCTGGAAGGCTCTGCTTCCTTTCTCATGGCTCTCTTGCCTTTGAAGTTAAGCTGCAGCAGTCTCAGCTGTGCTCAGCAGGAGGGCCAAAGGTTTGAATATTCAGATTTCATCTCTGTTTATAGAGTGGGCTTTTGAGATGTAGGAATTCTGTTACATTGTCCAGTGTCTGGGGGAAGGGTTGCTGAGGCTGTTAATGGGTCCCAGGAACTTCAGCCGTTGCACTAACCACCGTAGGCCCCTTCTGCTAATGCCAGACATTAATGAACACATGGACCTAGTTGCACCTCTGATTTTACTTCTGATTGTTTAATAGTGGCTGTATCCTGCAGCAGGCAATGTTTAGTTTATTCATTTTAATTAGTGATCATTTAAAGTTGATTTTGGTGCACTGTGACTCTCTGCAGTAGCTGACATACACATATGAAGTCTCCTTAGCTTCCACAAGAAAAAAAGAATGAAATTTGATAGTGCAACATGGAAGCCATAGATTTTCTAAGCTCCCTGTGCTCCTTAACCACGTGCAATACTCTTATGTAGGCATGCATATAATAGCCCCAGGAATGGAAAGCAGAGGAGTATCTACGTGCCCTATCCTTTCATATCAACTATAGACAGGCAGAGAACAACTATTATGTTTCTACCAGATGTCATGGGAAGAACACATTTAGGACTAACAAAACAGTGGAAGTCTGGAAACTGCTTTGTGATCCAGCAAGCTGCTGCAAAGTTCCACAAGGTGTGCAGAAGCAGGTAGAACTAGGATAGAGGCTGCTGCTTCATACAGAAGTGTTGTGTAGCTGTATTACTACAAAGTATGCTATGATAAAGGAATTCAACCCTGTCCTTTTTGTTCCATGGAGGGCCCGTTTCTCCAATTACAGAAAAATTAGCAGCTTTCAAACAGTATGTGACAGTTAGTGCAGAGTGAAATGCACAGTCAGGGAAGAAGCAGGCTTGCCAAGTGGTTTGTTGCGTGTCAACATAGAATGGCACTTTCTAGAGTGCAGCTGGGATGAACCTGCAACTTCTTTCTGCCTCTGGCCCCTATATTGCAAGCCATAGTCCCCTTCACAGTTGTACCTGCCCTTTTCACTTTCTTATGGGCAGTTACTTCCCATTCTTTATCAAGCATTGATAAATGAGTGAGTAGAAACAGAAATATTGAACTGGATAAACTGTCTTAGCACTGGATAATTCTAGGGTCCACGCAGTATAATTAAAGGTCAATGTGCTCCTTGTTATTTAAGGCCATTTTGTGTATTTGAAGTTGCGCCTTATACTTTATCTGCACAGGAGGAAGTAGAGTGTTATAAATGAGTGAACTGACCTGTTCTCCCTCTTCTCATGTCTTTGGAAACCCACTTACTGTAAATCATGGGCATTATCCATTAGAAAATGCTGCACAGGGCTACATGCAGTGCTATACAGAGCAATTTAATATATTTGCATAGGGCAGCTGCTAGTTTCTGTGCCTTTTCTTGCCTCTTCTGTTTTATCATATACAAAATGACTAAGCAGTCTAATGGAGAAGATACAAGACAGGTGTCATTTACTGAACATTAATGTAGCTTCTGTGTCTGGCAGAGGAGGCTCATACTGAGCCAAGTGTGAATCAAGCACCTGCTATTAAAAGTAACATATTAAAGCAGGATTCTATCAATTTGCTGTTTGGGGTTTTTAATATTCATAAAATACATCTCTTGAGGCAGCAGGAATAGCAGTGAAGGGAAGACAACTAACATCCGCATCTTCTCCATGTGATTAGAGTATTTGCATAAAATACTTTATTATGAAGGCTGGAGAACAAGAAAAGCACATTCAGCGTCATATGTTATGGCACAATCCCTCTCTGGTGGAGCAAACAATGAGACCATTATACAAGCTGACATATTTTTTGTTTCTAATATATTCTGCTTCTTTGTGTCTGTGTGTGCTTAAATAGCAGGCACAGATGTACTGTTTCCAAAGGTCTTTGACTTGTCATGAGAATACTGTCTTTACCAGTAAAATAAATTGATTACTAGTGACAATGTTAACTATTATACAAGGAACACAGCTATGGTGGGCTTTGTTAGATTTTAAAGAAAAGGTGATTATTTCTTCCTTATGACAGTTTGAAAGGTTTGCCATGTGGATATGGAAAGATTCTACTCATGAATATTCATAGGTATGGCAACAGGCTGGGTAGCCAGATCCTCAGATTGACCGTTGGCACTGATTGAGTTAGAAGAAGAAACACATGAGACAAACACAAAATGTGCAAAACCAGCACTGGAGGTGGTGGTTAAAATATTTGATTGTGAGGATTTTGTGAAATACCAGCTTTAGGGTATAATATCAGATTGATGACATAATTACAGGGTAAAGAGTGCCAACGGGGGTGATGCACAGTGCATCCGGTTCATGGCAAGACCACCAAATGTTTTAATCTTTTGCCTAGGGAATCTTAATTTATACTGTTCTCTGTAGCCCTCTGAGTGGCTACATCAGAAAACTGACATATGACATAAGGCAATGTACCTTTCTTAGCAAGATGTGTTGCAGTTTTTCATGGAAGCATTATAGTTTGCTGAAAAAAAGCCCTGCCACCTAAGCCCTGCTTGTTACATTACAATGACTTTTCAAATATTTTTTCATTTTCCAATGTAAAAAAAAAAGAAAAAGCACATGCAGAGTATATCTTTTATTAGAACCTTTGCATTTGTGCAGGTTTCTACTGAAACATATTCCAGAAGTTGTCTTTCTACAGATCTCATGCTAAAATAATACGGGATCTTTTCCAATCTAATTTAAACTGCTACAAATATTTTGTGTAATGAGATTGGAAACTATCCATTTGCTCCCCCTAGAAAATGCTATGAGTTCTCCCTTGATTGCAGTTCAGATCATGCTGCTAAACACCAATTTAGAACACAAATCAGGCTCCTTGTTGATTGCAGTTCAATTCATGCTGCTAAATACCAGTTCTCTGATCAGCAAGACGCTGCTCTATGGGCTGTGACCTGGGCCTCCCAAAACCATGGATGTGTATTTTTTACATAGGTTGCTTTACTAAAATTAGATCCATCCTATCAAATCATAATTAAGGATACAGTTCTTACTTCACCATACCACAAGTCTCGTCTTTTTATTCAAGTGGGTTTTAGTGATTCATCTAGTATTAGTGACATCTATGCATTCCTCTGACACATGTAATCTGCCTTTCTTTAAATCATTAACTCTTGTATAAATATCTATGACATCATTAATGCACTTAATCTTCCTCTGGTTAGGAGACCTTTTCCTAGATTAATTCCTTCTCAGATTACTGGACTTTTTTTTCTTCTTTCATGTTAAAAATATTAATGGTTTTCACAATCAGTCTTCAGGTCAAGATGAAAAGGAGAGATTCTTTCCTAAAATCTAGATCCCATGGCAGCATGAATTCTCTAGAAGAGAATGTGGATGTTCCTATATTCATTCTGTGACCACCGGTGAAATAGGGTATATGACAGATGCTGTGATTGGTTTCTTCTTGCTGGAAATATGCTGTATATGATCAAATATCCATAGACCAGGTGTGTTTCACTTTCACAGCATGTTCTACCTTCCGATAAGACAATCATTGAATCACAGTTCTGCAGAGAGTCTTGGTGTTATTTTAATAAGATACTTTCCCTAAGATAGTATGAATCTTAATTTTTGAAAGTGTCAAGAATATCTGCTCCCTGTGGGCAAGTATTGGGAAGCTATGATCCTTTGCTCCATTTGAATATAATTCTTAGACTATAAAAGATTTGTTACACATAGTAGATGTTCCTCAAATTTCTATACAGATCAAATCTATACAAGCATCCAAAAATATGACTTTATTAAGATATTTAATTTGTTATCCATGTCATGTGTAGAAGTGGGCATGCAGACTTCCCCAAATACATCACCTTTAGGAAAAGGTTTGATCTGAAAATTTCTGTAAGTGGGTGTTTTTTAAAATCAAATGAATTATCTAATTCTCAGACTTTCTTGTGTCTTCACTCTTCCCACCCCCACTTCTATACTGCTTTTAAAAATTAAAGCAAATTGTATTGCATTTTATGGGCCATAGAAATACCTCCATGTGTTTTAGGAAAATTGGGCTTTTGTACTTCTTCCAGTTCTCATCATAGAATCATAGAATGATTTGGCTGGAAGAGACCTTTAAGATCATCAAGTCTAGCTATTAACCCTACACTGCCAGCATCCCTAAACCATGTCCCCCAGCACCACATCTATGTGATTCTGTCCTTCTTGTACTTATCCAGCCTTCCTTAGGTGTCCCTCAGCCTGGTTCTTTCCTGATTTTAAAATTTAAATGAGCTCATCTCAGTGCAGGTCCCAACTTGGGGCTGTCAATAAAGTGGAACCAGTAGGTGAGGGATAGCTTGAGATTTCAGGCTGAGCAGCTTTCTTTGGGGCAGCTATCCTGAGACATTTGCCATTTCTAGGGCGGATTTTTTTCTGAGAAAAAAAAAATGGTGTTTTTTTCAAACAACCTCTCCTGTAGCCTAAAGTACAGAGCGTCCTACCTTACTCCTAATCTGCCTTCATATCTATGTCTGCCCTGTCTCTGTTGACTGATGAGCTTAAAACACAGGATGCCATCAATAACAGCATTTGAAAAAGAACAGGTACCTAGCCAAAGCAGGTAGCCAATCTTTTTTACAACCTTTTTGCACTAGTCTTCTGATTAATAAACCTGCTTTACTCTGTATGTTTTCAAGTTGCTAAGAATTTATTATACAGCATGTAAAAAACATCTTACTGAAATCCTGAAGAGACTTGGATGGGACAGACCCTAAACTGAATGGAAGATGGGACATTATATTAAAGGAGCATGTGACCAAGTTTGCTTTGCCTTATTCTTTATGTATCATGTGTTCGTATCGGTAATGAAATCATTCTCATTAAATAAGAGAAAGCATAAAATGTTCATTCAAAAGTATCTGCCAGCTGTACTATACTGTATTAATATAAAGACAGATATACCTAATCAGAGTTCACATTTCAAACCAGTAGGCCTAACAGCTTCTGAGATATAAGTAAATGAAAATTCATTATTCTGTATTGTGCCCAAGAGCCAACTTTACTGCTATTGCCATATAATTATTTATAGCTGCAAACTATCAAATGGAATTGCTTACCACCACCTTACTATATGTGGTAATTGATGTGAAGTGAGGCATTGTGTCCCTGGCTGACCCCAGCGTACTGAAAGTCAGATGGATTATATCTAACTCAATTATGATTGATATTATCAAAATCTGTGAAGCACAACATGGTATAACAGGCTTTCTAAGTGCATCTATTGATTGTTTCTCTGTGTGTGTGTATGTATGTGTTTTCTAAGACTGTTGCAATGGAGCTGTCTCTAGGGAAAAGAAGAGCAGTATTGCTAACTATTTCTATGTGTAAATATGTATTTCTGATGGCTTAATGCACCCTCATTGTTTCATGGGGATTGACAGAACTCGTATGAGAAATGCCCCATTTCACTGGTTAAGAATTTTGCTACAGTAAGGAAATTTGCCAGTATGTTTGGCAGGTTTGAAAACCAAAATATTCTGTGATCTGCTTAGCTGTGATTAGAGTAGAACAAGTATTCCTGTGTTCCCCGTCTTGGTTTTGCTCTCTGCTGGGCCATTTTCTCAGAGCATCAGAGCACAGCCGTGGCTATGCTGGGTGCAAACATCTAGCCCTGTGTCCTGCAGATATTCGCAAAAAAAACACAGCCCACAGGGCTGGAGCAACCAAATGAGGCTTTCCTTATTGAATTCTTATTATTTCTAGCAGTAGGACATTTCTTGCCTGAATTTTCTCCAGTCACCTTCTGAACCCATACCCAACTTGAATATCCAAGTATACTATGGAAGCCTGTTTGGATGAAACAGGAACCATGTAAAGAAATACGTATCCCTACATACCTGCTGTCTTGTAATTTCACAAGATGCTCCCTAATTGATGTAGTATGATAAATGGGGGCTATTTATTCCCAAATAATGGGCTAAATAGGCTGTTATTGTAGACTCCCCAAAAATACTCCCTCAAGCCTTTTTTTCCTAATTGAGGGAATCCTGTCTACTTATTTTTTCAGAAACCATTGCAAAATGCTACTTATAATTATTTTTCTCAATGTGTTTTGTAATATGTTTTAGGTTAAACATTGGGAAGTATTCACAAATCAGGGATGATGTGTATATATAATGTTTTTTACATTCCTCACCTAAACATTGTGATGTTTACTGTTCACACTGACTTTCTCACTTTGCTAATGAAAAGACATTATTTAGAGTCACGTACTGTGTTTCTGGTTTAGGGTTTTGTTTTCTCCTCCCTTCCCCCCACTTACACAATGTTATCTTTTGTCAGCATCTTGTCTCTTCAGCCATTTTACTACCAAGTTGCTCAGAGATACTTTCAGAAGTCTTGATCAGTCTAAGTTTTGGCTTTCCTAGGTAATGTTTTACTATCAATTAAAATGTCACCAGAGAATGCACTCCTTCATTTTTTCCAAGTCAGTTATAACACAGATCCCAGTACAGATCTCTATAGGAAGGTACATTCTCTTCATCATGAAAAATCAATTATTTAGTCATACTTTAGAGACCAAGATATAGGGCAGATGAATTCATATGTTGGAGGAGAGGTTTTACTACTTTGCCCTTTTTCTGACTATAAGTTTTGTGATGGCCTGGATGCAACGTAGCTCATTCAATAAAGCCTGGGAATTTATCAAGGCATCTCACTGGCCTATTCTGTGGACTGATTTTGCAAGGATTATCCAAAGAGTCAAGTCTTGCAACATTAGAAAGGCACAACAACTGAAGGTCTAATCACTGTGCAATTGGAACAGGGTATCCTCCAGGTATTTGGCAGTTGATAGAAAGATAAGTTCTTCATGAGGGTCTAGTGGGAAGTCAGGATGGCTTCAAAGGAACTTATAGTTCCTGGTATTGACATTTTACAGATTTTCATTCATTTAAATAAAAGGTCTTGTTATTAGCAACATGTACATTTCTTTACAAGTTTTCTATAATGTTCCTCCTATTTTCTCAGACTCTCAGGACTTTCCCAGGCCTGTGCAAAGCAGCCATGGGGCTGACCTAACTGACATGTTCTTGCTTAAAAACAACATCTGGGCTACAGGAAGTTAGTTTAGTAATGTTACCCTCTTCCCTGTAGGAGTACACTTAGGAGATTGCAAATGTGTCTTTATTTCAGATATTGCCAACTGTCAGACAGCCCTTTTGAGTCAAGAGCAGTCCTTGGTACTTTGTAGCTGTTATAGTATTATTGTAAATTATATTTGCTCTCCCATCCTACCAGACCAGCTGTATAACAGATCTCTTGAGCAGAGTGTGAGAATGTGAGTTCTTAGGTCCGTGGATTTTCAAAATCACAGATCAGTACAGATTAGCTATCAGATTAGCTATCAAAATGAGATATCATAGAAAAATAGTTTTTTATTTTCTCTGAAGTATTTATGTTCATAGAAAGAAGCTAATCACACAATCCTTTAGTTAGTACTTATAATAAAAATGAAGAGGGTGCACTGTAAGAAATACCTCCCCTTTTTATAGCCATCAGCCTTTAGTGAACTAAAGAATTGCACACCATTATTGGAAGATTCAATATCCATTTCACAAGAAGAAATATGCAGAGCTCTCAAGTTGCTTGCTTACTATTCATTCTTCTGGAGATGTACATTTTCCCAATACATCTGGTACAAGAATACCTATAATGTACTACCTAAGACATGTTGAGAGCATGCTTATTTTACTAATTCTATTCCTGTTGCTCTTTAAATCCAAAAGGCATAGTATTTATTTGGAATGAATCCTCAATACCTTCAAAGTTCTCTATCCAAAGTTCTTCATCTTCCTTATACAAAACTTGTATCTTGAGGAATGATTCTTTCCTGTGGTCGTGACAGACACTGGAACAGGTTGCCCAGAGAGGCTATGGAATCTCCTTCTCTGGAGATACTCAGAACTCATCTGGACAACCTGCTCTGGGTGAACCCTATCAGGAGGGTTGAATGTGGTGATACAGAGAAGTCCCTTACAACCCCTACCATTCCGTGATCTCTTGCTCTTTTATTACTGTTCTAGAATATTACCTAATCTAGAAAGCTAATGAAGTTGCATTTCCTAACTCGGTCATTAAGAGCAAAAAAATTCTGTCTTTGCCATCAAAGGCAAGGTGTCTATATCACTTTAATTTTGACTCCAAATGTCAGCTAGCAAGTAGGTAACTGGCTACGGGATTCTCAAGCACTTTAGCTCAGGTAACTTTCATGCTTCTATGGCATATGACATGGAGTGCACATGCTAGTGGCTGACCCAGTGTTTAACAGTGATTCACCAGTGGAAATAGTATTTGAAATTCATAAATTCAAAGCAAGCCTGTTTTATAGGGACTGATAATGCTGTATTAGTTGCTGGAAGTTAATGAGGTCCTGTGTTTGAGTACAACCAGATTAAAATGAAAAACGAACCACATTACATTCTGTTTCGACAATTATTATCAGTTGGTTGTAATATAAATATGCAAATTTTTCAGCTTGAACTTTAACATCCTCTGTAGAGACCATTCATCTCTTTAAAGTATTAATTTAAGTTGTAAAAGGATCCATACATCATTGCGTGTCATTTTGAAAACAAATATTAATCAATTTTACACTCTGAATTGCCACTGTGCAAGTGTAATGTCCATTATTTTGGAACAAGTCAGTGGCAAGAATTTTACATATTCATTCCCAGCTTAAGAAATCATATGATAATACAAGTACAACACAAAAAATTCAAAAGACTTAAGACCTTATCATCATCTATTCAATGGCAAAAAGCCTGCCTTTGCATTCTCAATGCATTGGTATGCAGATTAGGAATATGTTTCTCATTCCTATCAGTATAACCTTGAAAGCTGGTGACAGCTGAAGTGTAGTCATAAGTTTTCCAACAGAAAAATAGAAAGAAAAAAGGCAACAAAATGAGTGTAAAGGATACAGCAATTTCAAGTTTTATGATAAGCTTTTTGATAGTGTATCTGACTGTTTAGCTAGACTGTACTGTATGGATATGTAGCTTGAAAGTGTGTTATCTCTAGATTTAGCTAGAATTGTAATTGCAAGTGCATCCTTGGTACTAAACTAAAGTTCATGTTTCTGATATTACATAGCTAAGCCTGTCTTTTATTAGCTAACATTATAGGAAAGACTTGAAGTTGTTTGCATATTAAATACTGTGAAGGACACCAAATTTTATATCAACTGTCTCCCAGAGAAAGGAGGCAGAGTTTCTGCTTGGAAAGCAAGCAGCCCTAGACAAAAACTGTGCTTGAAAGCCTTCTCCTGCTGAAATTAAAAAGCAGCAACATTTGTGGTCCAGGTTGTTTGCCTGTTTCTTCTGAGGGAATCATAGATAGGGAATTATTGTTTTAAAGACAGAAGATAGAATCAGCTAAACTTTGGTAGTGCTTTTCCATTTAGTGTATATCCTCATTCAGCTGTGCCTGCTCTTTTCCAGGTTCAAGTCTGTCAGAGATGAAGACAAATCTCAACACATGAGAAGAATGCTGCTTCCACGTGAGAAAAGCAAATGGCTGGTCTAGTTAGAACTAGAGATTCCAAGAATGCCAGATCTGAGCTCCAGGACAACAGTTGGTGAAGAGAACAGCAATGCAGGTAACCCCCTCATAATTACCTCATCTTTGTTAATTATGTAAAACCAAGCTCTTTGGCATAATTGGCCTAGCAGAGGTTATACATAAGCTCCCTCTAGTGGATTATTAAGCAAGAGTTTATAAAAGCACACATATTTTCTCCAAACATTTTCTGTCACTCAGTGAGAGCATGAGAATACCGTGGGCAGTGTGTTGTTCCCGTGCATCAGTCTGTTGTGAGCTCTGTCTCCCCGCTTGCTGCCTCGGAAAATCTGTGAAACAATTCTGCCCATAAACCCAAAACGAAACTAAATCAACTAAAAAGTGAGCCGACCGCAGCCTCTTTTGGCGGGGCTGCTGCTCCTCTGCACTCCTTGGCTGGGTCACTTTGATGGCTGCTTCAGAATACTGATGTTTCTTCATCATCTGCCTTTGTTTTCTGGTTAAGTGAATGGGTGATTAATTTGCCAGACATTCTCCATCAATCCAATATATTGTGAAAGGACACTTGAAACAATGCACACACTCTTCGTTTCATAAATTTGTCATTACAGCATAATCAGATCATTTGCACTTACCCTGCTCTTGCACAGGCTAATTCTCTGTTCCTGGAAAAAAGCACACGTGGTTACAGGGATCTGTGTCTCTATTTTCCTGGGTGTTTACTTAGAGCAAAACTGCAAGGAAATGCACAAGACGCTTCTTGTTTGCAGAGGTAATGCAAGTTGAAGGAAAATCATAAAGAATACAGGTGCAAAATACAACGGTACATCAGATATGTCAACTGGATTTAGGATTATAACAGACATGTAAGCAATTAGGGTATTTGCTTGTTCAAAATACTCACATGAATGAACCCACATTATCTTTTGAAAAGCATAATAATATGTAATTGCAGTAACAATTCCTCTTCCATTATCTCCTAGACATCAACAGTGTGTACATTCTATAATATCCTGCACAATTGATAGCAGGCAAGCGTCTCAGTAAGAGAAACACTCCCAGATGTGGTAAAGGCCCAACACTGTGGCTGCTACCTAATATTAAAGAATTACAGTAGAACTGTTTCAGTAACAAAGTAGAAGCATTTCCGTTTTTATGTGGCATAGATTGCCACAGACACTGCCAAGCAGCTTTATAGAGATCTAAATCTTCATTCAATGCCCCTTTACATCATTTGAATGAAGATTTAAACCTCAATAAAACTTTCTGAGTGCTTGTGGCCATCTTTGCTGTATACTAATCAAAGTGGGGTGCAAACAGATGAATGCACTGCAGTACCCCTAATGATCAACACTATATCTGGTGACATTTTGCTTTGTAAGATTAGTTGTCTAAATGCTCTTTTCACGGATGGTGCAGCAGTACATGTGGAAACAGACATTTATATCCAGTTTTTATGCTAGTCTTTAAAAAATTAGTTTGGGGGTGTTTTTTGTTTGGATTTTCCTTCCCCTCTATATCATGTTTATTCTCTCTATAACAGTTTTGAAATAATTCCTTATAAGGAAAATATCTGGGATAAAATAATTTAAAAAAAAAAAAAAAAAAAGTTAATATTTATAGGTAAAATTTCCACAGCATTATGGCTTCATTTCCTTGTTTGCATATCAACCTCCTACTGTAATTAAGATATTACAGTGCAGTGAGTTTTGACATTGAATTAGAAGCTTAAATGAAATTCAGCTTCTAGTTAAGATATTGTCTGGGAGTTTGAACACATGCTAGTGCACAAAAGCACACATAAGATATGACTCAGTTGTTTGAAAGAAACTTTACTGTGAGACTATAGATTTTCCTTCAGAAATACAGCCACTTATTCAGAAAACAGACTGAAAACCAAGAGCCAGTCAGTGAATTGTGGAACAGATTTGATGTTTGGGTCCTCCTGAAGAGGAAGGTGTGTGACAATTGTATGGGTCTTAGCTTCCACAAATGCAGAGTTTAGACTTGCACCACAAGATGTTTGTTTAATTTTCATTATGCTTTTCTTTTAATGATTAAAAGTCTGTGAAACTTGTTCCTTGATGGGAATTTTAAAGAAGACCAAATGTTGAAACTTGCCATCCCCTCTCCTCTTGGGGGTCAAACCGGTTCTGATTCCATAAAAGCTAACATGAAATGTGCAAGGGGAATATATCTGTTAGCAAGGCATGAAAAAAAGGACTTCTCTCAGTGTTCTGGTGGAACTGTTCTACTTTTTATAAAAAAAAATCAGGTTTTACTAAATCAAATGGAGACAAAACATTTCATTGACCTCATTTTGAGAGAAAAAAGTATCATTTCCAGTTCCTGTGTCAAAAGATGCAAAACTAGAGCCTCTGGGTGGGTGTCCCCTTGAAGAAGAAGGGGCAGCTGTAACACATCTCTGTCCTTGCTGATTCCTGTCTCAAACCATTATCACGTTGACCTTAGGTTGAACTTCTTGTTTCAGGTTGATTTAAGCTATAGTTTTCAACAACAACAAAAATAAATAAATTGGGCTCAGAACATGTGCCTCACTCTAGTGCTGATATTCCTGGATGCTGCAGGAGATGCCACCTCTTCAACAGCACTTCCACCCAAGGAGCCTGATTATTGTCTGCCTGTCAGTCCTGCTGCTCCTGCAGGCAGAGCAGTGGGCCAATACCTAGGGCGTGCCCTAGAAATGGACCAGAAGCCTGGGCTGAAAGTGGAGCCAGTGGTGTTCTCAGTATGGTATTAGGAAGGAATTGCAGTATGCCGTTGTTTATGTTGGCTCCCACTGAAACCCAACAAGGGAATGTACTGAGTTGCCCATTGAAGTGGTATGTTTCTGAGGAGAATCCTGTTATGTAATTGAAAAGGCTGGTGGCAGCAGTTTCACAGAGCTAGTGAAAAGAGAACAAAGAAAATATGAAAGATGTTGCTTATGATGAAACATCCTTGTACGTTCTGTGTCGCAAATTTTTAGTGTGTTGCAACAAATCTCAAAACCAAAGTAATCCCCAAAAATAAATTAAGCTAAGCCCAAACTCCCCCAGGCTTCTTTTAGAATCTTCAAAATAAGAGCAAATGAAGACCTTTTTCTCCAAAACACCACAGCCTTGTCAAAATCTGTGGAGTGATCTCAACTTTCGCCAGTGGAAAACCAGGCCTGATGGTTCTGCCTAGATATCTGCAGCTAAAAGGTGAGAGTAAAGCTCGGGGGGGGGGGGGGGGGGGGGGGGTTTTTGAGTTACGGGTCAGCATCGAACAGACCCCTCTGGGGG
>JAOEGS010008622.1:0-27498 GCA_025447755.1 Corythornis vintsioides | reverse complement strand
ATAAAAATGTAAATAAATAGATATATAAAAGAACATGTATTTTATATATATATATACATATATATATATATAAAAGACAAATTGTATGTATTAGTTACACATTCTTCAGCAGGTTTCAAGGTAAATCTGAACATTGAGGCAAAACCAGGTTTAATAAACACATTAAGTTACTAGATAAATCACCACCTCTATGGTTTTGCAGTTATCATAATTACAGGTTTTTTTCAGTTCAGGCCATCATCCATCATGATGGATAAACCCCAAAAGAGCAAGGCACCCTTTAACCCGTGCACATCTTATGTACCATGTTCTGGCCTTTGTTATGCTATTAAATTCTCACGGGCCTTTCCTGCTCTGCCTGTGCACATGCAATACCTACAACCTCTCTGATGGGCTGCAGTACAGTCCTAGCATTATTGCAGACACTTGTAACTGAAAGAAACTAATTCAGAAAGTAAAAGTTAACAAAAATAATAAAAAATGTAATATCTCAGGGTGTCACAAGGAGCACGGTTATAATCTAGCGTAAAATAGAATGTAAAATGGATACAGACAGTCTGTGACACCTAACCTTGGGAAAAGAACATGGTCCTGGCCTCTGCTTGTAAAAATAGCTGCAAATTGTGTACAAAGAGCTTCAAAGACCTTTGGAAGGACACATAAGAACACAGAGTACAGTGCTATCAAAAAACTATGAAAAAACCAATTTGATTACAGACAAATAGGAATTAAGTTATATCCATTCCCCAGCCTGTAGGCTTTTTAAGTACTGGCTAAGAGGAAAGGAATTTCATCAAAAAGACTAAAGGAAGGCTTATACAGGGAAAAAAAAAGTTGTCCTCTTTTCATTCTGCTTATGAGAATACATTCAGTCTCAAAACAACAACAAAAAGTTTCAAGTGTCATGCTGTTGTACCAAGATCTAAATATTAATTAATTGGTTTTTTTTCTGATAAAGGAACAACCCCAGTGTTCCAGTCAGGAATTCTGAAACAATGAATGAGGCAGTTTTGAAATCTGAATTTCTGTATCTTAGTCTCCTCTACCATTTGATGTCTCAAGGTATTGAAAGATTGCGTCACTTGTTCTGTATTCTCCAAAACAACTGCACTTCTGCAAAGCTTAGCATTGCATCTCAGCTTCATCATTAAAATTCACAAGGACCACTTAACCCTTGAGGTTAAAAAAAAGTATTGTTTTTTGCTGCTGCTTTCAGAAGCTTAAACCTATAATTTCCTCTATGCTTCATTGCTGTCATTATAGTGTTATATAGATACATCTAGAAACCACTGCAGTAGTAAAATAGTTATGAGGGAGAGCTGGTGATCAAAACATAACTTTTTGTCTGGTTGGACCAATGATATAAAGGATAGAAAAGTGTAACTTTCTGTTTTATTCCATTGTTATGACCAGCCTAAGGTAAAATTGCCTAGTTTATATATCACAAAGGATTGTTTCGTGGAATAAAACTAAAGTTAGGAGAAATTCAACAGGAAGAGGAGAAAAGACAAAATAACAATAGACACTGGAGGTTTTCACCTCTTTTGAACTATTTTTGTGTCAGTGGGGTTAAAGTATTTTGTAATTTACATTTTTTTAACAAAGAATCTTCACATATATGAGGGAGGGGAGGAAGCATCAGCTTTTCTAATTTATCTTTGTTTCACCTCAGAGACCAGGTGCTATGAAAATCTGATTATGTGAAACAGTTACTTCCCTCTCTGGGATCAGTAATCCTTTACTGCAACCAGACAGATACCACAGATGCCTGAATTTAAATAAGGCAGTAGAAGAATGGGTCAGCAGAGCAGTCACTTCCAAACCTTAAGTGCTTTTGATCTGAATCATTCTTTCATTAAAGCTTATTTCGCCTCTCTGTTTCTTGGGGTATCATGTCACTAATTTACAAATCTCTGCTTGTCCTGTCATTCACTGTTCTCATATATCCATTTAGCCTATCAGTTCTTGGCAGCTATCTTATGATGTTCATGATCCCAGGGATATCAGTGGCACTAAAACCAGAATTCAATCAAGCAGCAAATGTACAGTCTGGATCAGGCTAAGCAGATTAGGTGGCTGCTCCATAATGAGGATGTGAAGTGTTACCATAGACAAACAACATGAAGTGCAGCTCCTGACAATGAATTTTCATTCAGATTCAGTGGTTCCTAAACAGTAAAAGCTGACTAAACAACATGGCTATAATTCTGTAACAGGAATTTTAGGAAAGCATCCTATGCATATTTTATGGGATAAAATACATTTTCCTTTGTCTTCATGATCTAGACTCAAACTGTGCAATGTCACAGAATCACAGAGTGTCAGGGGCTGGAAGGGAGCTAGAAGCTCATCTAGAGCAACCCCCCTGCCAGAGCAGGGGCACCTAGACCAAGTCACCCAGGAACAGATCCAGGCGGCTCTTAAGTGTCTCCAGAGCCATCTGAGTGCAGCATAAGTTTAAAAGTGAATTCAGGAAAGATGATTGAAGGAAGCAAAATCTTTTCTGAGAAGCTTTGATACACTTTAATCTGGTATCATTACAACCAGAGCATGCAGTACAAGCTGGATTTGTGGTAGCAGCATGGGAGTATGATGGGGACAAGGGCTGGAAGGAGTTGTTGACATTAGTAAAGGATGAAACTCTGTAAGCAAAGTTGGGGATGGATTTGCATGGCAGGAAATGAACAATTTTTGTGAGACAGAGATTGCTGCAGCCATCCTAGAATCATCCTAGAGCAATGAGCACCTGAGGGGGATCACCAGGGATAACAGAAATTCCCACCTGAGAACTCCTCTAAGAAGATGGTTAGGACTTCAGTTATTTGCTTCTCTTAAGACACTTCATTGTGTGAAATAAGTTTCTAGACCCCACCAGGGAAACAGTGACTAAATGTAGTAGGTATGCATGCAAGGACAACCCTGATCCCCATCTACCCCACAGTGGGATCATACAGCAAACTTGAATTCTGTGCTGATAGTAGAAATATGACTCAAAGTTGATGGAGACATTATGAGAAAAGGCAGAGAAAGCAGAGTACAGGCTCTCAGGAGAGTCTCTCTTGCCTTTGCCCATAGCCTGTCCCTTGCAATGTTTCTGTTGCATATTTCCTACTAGCACTCTGCTGCCTGTCATTGTTCTCTGTGCTCCTTTGCCTGAGCAGTGCTGCAGCCCAGCTGAGCTCACCAGCTGTCCCACCTAAAGCTGTCATCGCACACAATCAAATATTGGAAAATGACTAGGAGGGCACGTCTGAGAACAATTAATTTTGTATTGAATAAATACAATAAATACAAAGCTACATGTCGGTGAGAACTATTCTTAGGCCAAGTTTCATTTTGCAACTCTGGATCTTTTTTACCCAGAGGATTATTTAGATGAAAAGGGAGGGAATGAATTGCATAATAGGAAAATATTATGACTCTCTTTTCCCTCAACCTACTAAATTAATCAACTCACTATAAAAACCTGCCATCTACTGTTCTGACTTTTCCCTTCAGAGCTCTCTGAACAATATACCTCTTTGCTGAAGTGGGACAGGTTCTGGAGTGAAGTAATCCAGATCTTTTGAATTTTGTGTTTTGTTTTTTCTCCTTTGAAATCTAAGCCAATTGAGTCTGGAGATGCTGTTATTACCTCTTGAATGTCAGTCTACTGACAGAAAAAGTTTAGAAAGAGGAATGCAATATTCAAAGAAAAAAAGACCCAAATCTCAGTGATAGAAGAAAGTTTGTTAATTTTTCTTTTAAAATATAAAATGACAAACTGCATCTCCTTTTAAATATTTCATTTTGTGTTTCAAAAATTTTGTCATCATACAGATATAGTAGGAAATACTTGGATGGGAACGAGATCAATGAAAAGCTCTTGAGAAAAGTTTAAAGCAGATAGTTTTAATTTTCCTAGATGTTGTTAATGTCTTGGCTAACTCATTAACAACATTGTTCAGCTAAAATACCAGTGACTCTATGGCATGTGGGAAACTTCTGTGATTAATAAGAGAACAAGAACTCACTCCTCCCCTCCTCCTTTTCCACCTTTCCTTTCTATCCTTGAAGTGAGAAAACTGTTACCTACCAGCTGTCCAAACAGCCTTGAGAAGCAGGTAAGGTCAATGTGATCAAAGGATCACTGTCGATCTACATATTAAGAAGAACAATGGATAATCAAACTAGCATGTAAGATGACACAACAGCACTTTGGGAAATGGCCCACCTGAAGTAAATGCCTAGATTATTGAGGTGAGAGGTGATGACTGTCTTTGCAAGTTTCCATAAGAAGATTTTGCCCTCCTAGCCTGTGTACTTCCCTCAATAGAGATGAAAATAAAAGTCTGGTTTAGTATCTAAGCGAGCAGTGCAGTTCCCGTCCTGAGTCTGATAATGTTAAAAAATAGACTTCTCACCACATAGCTATTACTAAAATCAGTAAGTCTCTTAGTTCTCTATTTACACCAGTAGAAAAAGTTACCCCGTATCAAAAGACAGATCTGAATTGCACTGAGCAGGCAGATGCAACAGTGGGATGTACATTACAAAAGATAAGAACAATTGAAGTAGGCTGTACCAGAAGTGAGGTAAAATAAGAAAGGTTGTTTTTTAACAAAACTAAGATATTAGGTAGCATTGTTCACCTTCCAAGTCTCTTCTGTGCTTCCCACAGAGCAGTGGCAAACTGCAGCTGGAGTTTTCAGCATTTCTTAACTTTATTTTTTAAACACCAAAGCTAAACCAGGCTGTTATTTTTTGTTTCACCTTATGTTCTTGTGTGCCCACTGCAAAAAGTTGTATACACCTTTTTGCAGGGGTAGCAGAGATAGGGATTTTTTTTCACTTTATGCTTAAATTTCCTATATTTTTGTGTAAATTTATTTAGAAACAATGACAAACCAGGATGTGAAACACAGTGGATTTCTTTTCTCTCTAAATATAAGCACTGACAGCTTTTTCTAAAATAGTGAATAGCTAAGTACGATGAAAAAAAATCCTAGATAACAATGTTAATTTAAGTTTTAATTGTATCTGTATGAATTACCAAGGGCAGAAGAAAAATCATATACAGAACATTGCTTGATGTTCTGGGTTTCCTTTTTTTAAACTACTTTTTTCCTCTTTTTTTGTTTTTATTTTTTTTTCTTTCCCCACTCTTCTTTTTTAACTGTTTCTGGAAGCTCTTTCAGCTAAGCTGAAGAGTGCAAGAGCATCCCCTGCAGGAACATTTTTGCCCACATTGATTTTCTCTTTTCTACAACTTTTTTTTTTTTTTTCTCCCTGTTAATTTGTATTCATCTTGCATGGTGCACAGTAATTGTGTCTAGAGAATTAGAGAGGGATGGCTATTGCAGGGGTAATAAAATTACTATCAGTGTTCTAAGCTGGTAAAAGGATTGTGAGTTTTAGTCAGAGGATTTAAAAACACATGCTGAAATGTATACTGGGCTCTTTTTTTCTGCAGCACTGCTTATAGATGTATTTTTCTTTGAGGTTATAAATGGTGTGGTTTAAAGGCAGCAAATGTTTCTAAGCAAGCTAATTGTAGGACTCTCTGAAAAAGCATCTTCAGGTTTGCAGACGATGGCACATAAATGTGCAGAATCCATGCATGCATCCTGAGTGATCAAGCCTTGATTTCAATGGGAATTGTAATTCCCTGACTACAAAAATAGATGCTTTTTTTGCTATTTTATACCACTGTTGCATTTTTTCCCAGTATGTGCTTTCTGATTTAATATCACCAACTTTATTTCAAGGAAATGGAAAAGAGGAAAATATCATCAGGAAAAGTCAACGTATTTCAGATATGACCATAAATTCTGAGCCAAGTGTTGGTTTAGTGAGTGACTGCATAAAAATGCAGTACATGTGGACAGCAGTTTTCAAGTCCTGATGCAAGTGCTATGGATTTTATCACATTCTAAAGGTAACATCTTAATAAGCATTGATATAATATGAAAAGGTTTAATAATCAATTTATTTTATAAAAATCAACAATAAATATCAGACAAATTATATCTTTTGTTCTCTGGAGCTGTTGACATCACCTGTACATATTCTACCTATAAGAACTAAAATGCATATCTGTAAACCTGTTTTCAGCATGACGCCAGAAACAAATTTGAAATATTGCACCTTACTTCTGCAGAAAGATCCATCCTCCAAGTCTAACTGAACTACTTTCTAACTGAACTTTCTTTCTTTACTTTTCTTTCCTTTTCCTTCCCTTCTACTGTATTTTCTGCAAACTGCTATTTAGCACTATTAAAGCCAGAGGAAGCATTCTCTCCTCCCCTGCAATGAACTGACTCAGTTCTTGAACAAGAGTCCTGACAAAAATAAATAGCAGTGCTCAGTTGCACTAGATTTCAATCCTCTATGTTTAGAAATTCCTTCAAGTAAAATTCTCAAATATAATAGTATGTTCAGCTTTGGTAGTGGATTTTATGTAACTACCCCAAGAAACAGGTGGATTTTGTGTACTTCTCATAAGGAGCAGAAGCAGCAGTTTATGAGCATCTGGAGCACTGCACAATATGCAGAGAAACTGAGCAGCAGACCTAGAAAGTAACACTAGTAACATTTACTTAGATGATCTTGGAACTATGATTAATATATTAAAGAAGAAAAGCAGTGTTCCTTCCCTCACAAATGTCTGGTAGGAGTCATTTATGTCCCTTGTCCCTTATGGTTCATTAGCATTCCCTGTACAAAGATTTGCAACCCTAGCGGAAGAAGAGCTGTTTGAACCCCTAGCTTCCCATAATAAACAGTGAAGTGTGTTCTGCTCTACTGAAGAAAAGAGTTTCTGTTATTGGAGTTTAAAAGAAAGTATTTGTTTTCAGATCCTTCGGAACCAGTCATAATAAATTCCTCCTGCCCCTGACATATAGCTATTGATGAGTAGGTCTTTAGGAAAGTGAAAAGTTGGGAAGAGTTCCTAACTCCCACATTTGTTATGCCTTAGGTATCATGTATTTTTGTAGATATTGCCCAATAATTTACAGATAACCTTTGAGTTTCCTCACTAATCTGCTGTGACTTTACACAGACTAACCTTATGACCAGTAGGTTAACGTGATTTTTAAAGTTAATTAGTTGTGATCTCCAAGCGATACTCTATCCTATTATTGGACCAAAGTATATTGTCCCTTTGCACTCAGAATTTTGTGTTATTCTCACACTGGGACTTCATATATTAATCCTATTACAGACTATTTTGGAACTTCAAGCTCATAGGCAAAACACACCCGTTTCTTCTTCAACAACAGGCAGCCATTTGCTTGTATGTTTGCTTCTGTTCTCTGGACTATGGTGTTCATTTTTCCTTCTTCTTCATGAAATTGAAATATCGTTTAGACAGACATCTGCTTGCTCACCCACATTAACCATCACAAGCATCTGCAGAACATCGGAGTGATAACTGCATGAAATCTGTAGTAGGCTATACCCACAATACTATACAGTCAACTTCCACTTTTCTGAGCATTTTTGTACTGTTAAATCTTGTTTTGTTTTTTCTTTGACAGTGTAAGGGTAGAGATTTTTTAGTAATTAGCATACATATGTGTAATTTTAACTATATATTCACATAATAATGAACCAAGGACTCAACATTTTTATAATAATTAAAATATATATTTCTCCAACAATAGATTTAAGCTATGTATAGTTCTTGTGGATTGAGATAAAATTTAGTGAGTGAAAGCTTTAATTTCATTATGTTTCTTTATATTTTTGAAATTGCTGGAACACATACTGCTTTGGTTAATGTAGTAGGAAAGTACTGACTCTTTCTTCTCTTCTAGTATGTACAATTGTCCCTTGGTTATGAGATGCATAGTGTCAAGTTATTCCTCATTAGCCTGATACAGAATGGGGATTCAAGTACCTGTAAGTGACACGCAATCTACCTAAGCTGCTGCAAGTTAAAGGATAGGCTGGAGCTGTTTCACTTTGTATAAATAACATTTGGAGCCACAGCTCCAATCTGACTCATATTTCCCACGCAAGTGCCTTAATCGCTGGTGTAGAGAAGCAATCACTCACTTGCTCTGGCCCAGGGAATATTTATTTATTTAAAATGGAACAGCTCCAACAGGAGAGGCAGAGACTGATGTAGTGTGTTTTAGTATCAGGGTAATTACATAACAGAATTTATGTTAGTCAATAAATCCCTGCAACAGGGAATCACAAGATAAAACTATTACAAAAAGTCTCAGCCATACATTCAGACAGCTGGCAGTCCTGAGAAATGGTTCTCTAGCTGGAACATATTTCTCTTTAAAAACAGACTCCATAAGAGATGAAAGAACAGCTTTCTGGTCATGCTTTAGACACCCAAGTACAGCATAGATGCTTTCCATGATCTCTAATCCTTCGAGGGATCTCGGAGCGCTTGGACAGTAGTCTTGATTCTAGCATCAATGTGAGGCCTAATCTTGAGAAAAAAAATACCACTTGTATATTAGATCTTTAGCTCTTGCTAAGTCAGAATGTGAGAATGATTTAAGATGAATGAGGAAAAGACAGGATTATGTTTTGGAGAGTAAAGGAAATTAATTTCATCGGCATCACTATGTTCCACTGAAGCTTATCTTCAATAGTGAGATGTTAAAGGTGCTTGATATGCACAGGCTAATTTCCTGGCTCTCCTATCAGCAAGGATTTTTAGGTGACATAGAAGGACATGGTTTATGCAAGAGGTTCAAGACAGTAAGATGATCCAGCAATTTATTCCACAAGCATTTAAGCTGGTGGTTATGAAGGAATAATTTAGAGATACATCAGATGATGACCACATCTGTGAGCCTGAGTCTAGTTAACTGATGGATAACATAAAATTGAAGCAATGGCACTGTGGGCAGCACAAGGCGATATTAATGCTAGAATTGGTCTACAATTTTGTCTTGCAATTCCTCACTTACAGTTAAGTAGAATGTGCATTTATGACTATATTAGTAGGTTTAATGACATCACCAATGGTTTATTTCTCCTCCTTTGTGCCAAAAATGCAATTTTCTTGCTACATATGCTGTCAGTGACCCAATATCTGCTCTTAACTTTCCATCAAACTTTGTCAATTGAGGGCACTGACCTAGTCCGAGCTCTCAGCTGCACTTTACATTCCTATTAGGAAGTTTTAAGGGAACATGATCATTTTAGACTACAAATCAATCTGCAAAGAGGATGCAAGCTGTTGCAGACTAGAATGCTGCAGATATGAGTCACTTAACTGAGGTGATATGTACAAAAGTTGCTGTCATTCAGCATGTGATGATCTTCTAACACCCACAGTCATTAATCCAATGAGTAATCTACTAGATTAATCCAGAGTAATCTGCTAGAGCCTTTGCACTGCTCCAGATAATTTTCTGGCAGTCAGCTGCATGCCAGAATTTCTCTGAAATATTTTATTCACTTTCCTTAAGATGTTAATTTCTCAGACAGTGACGTCTCCAGTTAGCTGTGGACAGGGAACCATTCTAACTGGTGGCAGTTGCAGCATTCACATGCTTACGATGTGGGTAAAGATAACACTATGTTAAAAACAAATGAAAAACATTAAACTGCTGAGCAAGAGGACTGCTATTAATTGAGTTACAAGCAGCTAGGCCTGGCTGCACACTTTCTCACTTCAGGCAACTTTATGACAGCTTTGAAAAGTGGCTTGTAGAGACAAAAGAGATAAATGTTCAATGTCAGCAGGTGAATCAGATCTCTGCTGAATGTTGAAGGAAGATGGGCATTGACAGTCCTAACTTCAGCACATCACTTTGATTCCCAGGTACGTGATGAGTCTGTGTCATGTTGTATCTGTGTGGAAGAAAATACAGTCCTTTTGTTCTGCATCCTACTCTCGTTACAGGAAAATTTGGAAGGTAGAAGGGAAAGGGGCAAACATATTAGTAACATAAGTATTTTAATCTCTGTATGTGTATAAATCCAGGATGTTTGACAAACATTCTAGTATTCCTCCAGTTTGCTTCACATCTCCTGTCTTTTCATTAATATCCTTCACCTGGCTCTGAAACATTTGTGTGTGAATTATAAAAAAAGAAAAAAAGAAGGAAAAAAAGAATGTGCTTAGAGATAGGTAGACACTAAATACTACAGAAGCACGTATAAATATGGCATTTGACAAACACACACACTGCCTTTAACACAGCTTGTGACTTTATATGGCAAACGCGACATCTTAAATCTACCTGATTCCTGAAGGGCGGTATGGAAATACTGAAGTAAAGAAGACATTAAGTACTTGTTTATTGAATATTCTAACAGATGCCACAGCTGCTGGTACCCTAGCCAAGCACAAGTGTTTTTTGAAGCTGTCACCTTTATTAGTTGTTTTGCATTATAAGTCCAAAAAAAGAAATAACCAATCAATCAAGGCTTATATAAAAAAAAAATAATCAAGGTTTATGTCACCAATTAACCTCCAACACTATAAATGACACATCTGTATTCCTAGGAGAAAGAATTTTGAAGTTGTTTCTTTTGTTTGTTTGTTTGTTTGTTTTCCTGTTGTTTCTCCAGTTCCTTGGTTCCTATTATTAACTACATTTGGTTTTTAAGTGTGCTCTATTTTCAAGTTTCCAGAAGTATCATAATGCAAGATACCTTTTATGGACTTAAGTGACCCAAAGTGAGAGGATAAACTGCTCCCACTCAGAAGGAATAAGAGGAAACTTTTACATTGTATTTTGTGCTGCTTGATGTGGACTTGTGATCTATTTATGAGTAGCTATTTATAAGTAGCTATCACTATGTTAATACTATGGAACAGATATTTTTAACAAAATGACTTGGTAAAATGTACTATATGTTATACCCATCCCTGCATTGTGCAAGGTTAAAGATTTAACCAATTTCTTGAGTACTACACATAGTTTTATCTTAATTTAAAGTGTTCGTACTTTAGCCTCAAAACAGTGCATTTAAAACTCATATGTCCTTGGTTTTGTCCCTTTTCTTTTTTTTCCCCCTTTTATCAAGGCAAAGCAGAAGCTGGAAAATGAATGTGAATTACTTCCTATCTCAATTTACTTTCATTTACATTCCTACACATACACGTACCAGTTTGGAAAGCACTTAAAATCAAGAAATTATTGACTAACTGACACGTCAAGGGAAGGACATTAGCTCAGAACATGTTGACTACTTTTTGCTAAAAATCAGAATTAAATTTATAAGGAATCCATGAATAGTAAAAGTGAAGAAAGTCTCTGGTTGTGTATTACCTCCCATTTTATCTCTTGCTTTCTTTCTCAAATGAACAGCACAATTCCTGCACCCTTTTAATTTCTTCCCCAGTTTTAACTAATTCTTTTCTTAGTTTTTAAAATAATCTATTCATTTCCTATTTCATGTCTCACCCTCCTTTTTATTAATGTACTGCCATATAAGATAGGCAAAAGAAATATTTTCCCCAGCATTACAAAAGTACTTTCCAATCAGTTTGCATACTACTGGGTACCTCAAATTAACATTAGGTAAATTAGTTAACCATCTTGAAATGCAGGACTAAAGTAGTAGCTAAGCGTATTTAATATGAATGCTCAAGAAAACCCTGAAGAAAAAAATTTAATAATCTAGTTCTGGTCATGCATGGCCAATTAAAATACTACAATAAACATCTACAGTCTTTCAAAGTGAAATGAAAACTTGATTTTCTGAGTTTTCACACATGGAATAATAAGCTCAGGATCAGTGGCTTGTAGAAAGAAAGAGAAACCTGAGGACATCTATCCTGACTTTGTGTAATGAATCTATTGTCACAGAAATGAAATTGTGATGATTTGATGCTAGAAGGTTGATCCAGTTAGAACAAACGAAATCTTCAGTTCTTCTGTCTTGAGAAAGAATCAGCAGTTCAAATCATCTTTTGTGGCTAAGCTTAAGCTGGTTTTTCACACTTCTGTTAAAAAAAAAAAAGACAAAAAAAAAAAAAAAGACAGGAAGGACGAAAGAGGAACAAGAAGCCTATTTCAGATTTTTTAGATTTATCCTGGTCTGTCTCTAGCTCGTTGGATTTAGCTTTACAGTTCACAGTGTTTCATATCAAAGTACAGACATTTTTTAAACGTTTCTGTTCCATCCGACTTATGGGAAAAAGTACAAAATAAAAGCCATTTAACGTTTAACACTGACTATAGGCAAGCAGCCATTGATGACAGGCAAGCTTTTCTAACAAGATATTCAGCCCACCAGGAATCGCCTTGTTCCCTAAAGTCACATCTCTTGACTCTGCTGCAAACTGAGCTTTGTCAAACAAACTTCTGACCTAGTCTTGTGCTAATTCAGGTGGGATGAATCAAGGCCATTATGTTTATCAGGTTATTTGTTTCAAACTTCCTGAAAGGTCTTTTATCTTACAAAGACATAAGCAGTGAACTAGAACACTAGTTATGCATGTGAGGAGGCAAAGGAAGGAGGCCACTTTTGAGCGTCTGCCTGCAGATTCATCAAACAAAAGGAAAAAGTGGGAAGAAAGGAAGATATCCAGGAGGGTCTTGAAAGTCTCCAGAGAAGCAGACTCCACAACCACCCTGAGCAGCCCATTCCAGTGCTCAGTCACCCTCAAAGAAGTTTCTCCTTATGTTCAGATGGAATTCCCTGTGTTTATATCCATTTCCCCCTTGTCCTATCACTGGGCACTACTGAAGAGACTGGCCTCCTTCTCTGGCCACCTGCTCTTTAAGGTATTTATAAGAAGACTGGAGAGGGCCTGTTTCCAAAGGCCTGGGGTGACAGGACAATGGGCAGTGGTTATAAATTAGAAAGGAGTGGATTTAGATTAGAACTAAGGAAGAAGCTCTTACCACCAGAGTGGTGGACACTGGAGCAGGTTGCCCAGGGAAATGGTGGAGGCCCCATTCCTGGAGACATTCCTTGAGGAGGCTCTGAGCACCCTGCTCGAGTTGAGATGTCCCTGCTCTCAGCAGAGGGTTGGACCACATACCTCCAGAGGTCCCTTTCAACCCAGACATTTCTACGATTCTATGATGTGGAGAGATGCAGTGAAAGTGACAACTGAGATATCAGTGTACGCAGATGGATGTATCAAGTGAAAATTAAGACTATTTTGATTTATCAAAGTTTCATCCAAATTCCACTTTTTTTTTTTTTTTTTTTTTTTTCACATGAATTCTGCTAACTCATGGATAAATCTGACTATTTGTGCTTCTGTGGAATATATATAGCAGAGCTGGCAAATATTTTCAAGGGTTTTGTCACTGTCAGGAGAGATTTTGTTTGTCAACTCACAATCTAAGAAGTAAAACCTTAAACAAAACAGTCCCTGAGCACAGAGAAACTACTATTGATTAGGTGAGCTTGTTGAGCTTTAACAGGCTTCCCTGCTTTTTCAAATGTTTGTCTTTTCTGGCTGAAGCACAATAATTTTTGAACAAAGTATCCAAGAGGTGTCCTGCTCAGATGTCCAGGTACATGTTCTTCTCCCCCATGTCAAATAGAATATTTTTATTTACTTACCAAAAAATGGAAATCCAAAAGGTCTTTGAGAAAATGTTTTAATAGCAGATAAGCAGTAAATCACTGCTATAGTTTCACTGATTTTTTTTTTAAAGACCTAAAAGTATTGCCAGCAAAAGTATTAAACTGTCAGGTAAGTTTATTTACAACCGCTCCCTAGTTTTACAGGCTTTAGGACCAATCCTCTTAAATGAGACAATTTTGCTGTTTCCCCCATCCTTCTGACAATCTGATAGAAGAAGATGAACAGAATTATATCATGCTGAGCCCCAGGAGACAATTTTAACTCAGATTCAAAACCCTATTACTCTACTGGCTTCTTGCTCCAGCAGCAGCAAAATAACCCTGGCCTACAGTAGCATCCAACATCATTGCTGTTCATGACCAGCTCTGCAATTGTCCATCTCATCCTCCATTAGTTTATGAAGATAAAACAATCAAAAGTGGATGCAACACTGACAGCTGTGAAAATGGCCAGGCAGCTGTGGGTTTTTTTGTGTAAATAGACTACCTATTTATGAGTGGTCATATCTGGAACCCTAGGCTATGGAGCTGAAACTGGCAGTCCTCTAGACTTTCCTTTGAAAACTAGGTCATGTGTGTTGAATCACTAGAATTCCTGAAAATGCAGAACATTAATTTAAAAAAACACGTTTTCTTTCCTAAATATTATTTTAAATGTTCATTATATTTAATCTGTTGTGGTTTGAAACCAGCTGGCAGCTGAACAACATGCAGCCACTTGGTCATCCTCTCGCACACTGGGGATGGAGGAGAATATTGAAAGGGATAAGTTTTGGTCTGTTGCCCTGGCTGTGCTCCTCACAGTTTTTTGTCCCCTGCACACTAGTAATACATAGGAAGTTGAAAAGTCCTTGATTTCCTAACAGCAGCTAAAACCATCACTGTATTATCAACATTCTTCTAATACCAATTCCCATCTGAATCCAAAACACAGCACTGTTCTAGATACTTAGAAGAAAAAAATTGATCTATCTTAGCCAAAACCAGGACATAGTCTTAATATACTCCACCACTGAGTCTCCTCATGTATTTTCCTCACATAGCCATGGCAGTGCAGGATGGTTTTCTCTCTCTTTGTAATGTAGTTTTATTACTTTAAGGCTTTCAGTTGTTAATGCCTAAATAATGAATATCAGGAGATTTCTACCATTCTTTAACTGACATCAGCAGTTTTTATTGTCTTCTCAGAAAACAAATCAAACCTTCAGCAGCTGCACATTAGTTGTGTGACTGCAGGCTGGAGCTGTAATTCGGACTCAGTTTGACAAATGTGTCAGAAAACATGTTTTATTAGCACATAGAGCATGCTGTTAAGAACTAACATAAACTGCTTTTCAGAAAGTCAGAGATATGCTTGTTTTACAAGCTTTTGGCTTGAAAAAGGAGTAAACATTTAACATTTAATCTAAGGCAATAGTACCCTTTTACCAGAAGAAAAAATAAGCAAGCACCCACCCCCCCAAAACAAACCCCAAACAGAAAACCCACAAACGAACAAAACAATCCAAAAAAACCAACCCAAACTAATCATTAAAACATTAAGATAAGTGGTGATCTCATTTAAAAAAAAAAAATAAATCAAAAGAATGTGTCTATCTTATTAATTTACTACAAGAATTGTAACACAAATTAACAAAGGATGAGGCCCACAAGGAGATAATATAAAGAAAAATGCATAAAGAAGGGAAGAATAGGAAATCTGAAAGAGGACAAAGATCTTCTTTAAATATTTTCATTTTCTGTTTATCTGATGTAGTTCCATTCCTGGATTCAACACTAAACCTGACATCAGATAACCTTCCCAAAGCAGGACATGCAGAGCAGCAGAGCATGGCAGGTAAAGATGGATCATATATCAGGAAAAATAGCATGCAAATACAAAATCTCAATCCTCCCAGAGTGTGATGTCTTTTGTGATTGTTTTCCCCAGCAGCTGAGACACCTGAACACAACAGAACTTAAACAATATATCACATGCTCCTGTCAGTCCAGTATCTGTAAGGTGGAGGTCCTAAAAGCCAGTGACAGCCTTCCTGGAGTGGACTTTGTCATGCTGATGTGCATAAAGACAGGAGCTTGACTGGCAGCATTTCAGTGGGAAACGTAACCAATTAGTCTAGACACATTTAAGACAATTTAGCTCTACAAGTATAATCTATGAACATATGAAAATGTTCTTTTCACAGTTCACTGAGATTAAAAAAATGTAAATATTTTCCTCTTCTAAAAGGTAATATTCAGGCAGAAGAGTTAATCTTTTTGTTAATGAAAGAAATAAAGTATGTTTTTCAAGTCATGTAGTCTCTGCTGAGAATTTAATGCACAAAAATTCTCCCATTCAAAATAAAAAGTAACAAATAGTAAAACTACAACTGTGTTGAAATAAATTTTCATTAGAAAAGATGAGGGTAACCAGCAGCTGAGCTCCAAAATGAAATTATTTACCTTGAATATCCTTCAGAAGTAATCTACAGGAACTAAGAATTTAATCAGGAGTTATTAGATTAAGCTTTCTTCTTTGAAAAGAGCTATTGAATTACATGGGAATCTGATTGTAATCATCTGTTAAAAATATATGTCAAGGGAATCAATTACCTCCAGGAAATGTAAGAGGCAGAGCTGTTTTATATGAAAGAGGCAGATTATAGTACTGCTGAGAATAAATTTTGTGAAGAAAGAAGTAAGATGTCATTTTATACTTTTGGAAAATTGGTTACAATATCTACTCCGTGTGAGCTATAGGGTTTTTTGTTCGTAACTACACTTTTCATAAAGATTTTCTACTGTAATGTTTATCTATTTTCAATAAGGCTTATTATGATGCTTTTAATAAAAAGGGAAACATACATATGACCAACACAATGCACCTAATCTTTTCCTGGAGGTGACAGTAGGAGTTCTGCAATAAGCTTACACAATGCAGGAATTAATACTTCAGTAGGTGGACTTGAAAAAAAACAAAATTCATCTGTTTCTCATGATAGTTTATGGGTCTTAGATTAAGAGTCAGAAAACAAAGAGAAAAAGTTCAGAGTTTCAGATTCACACAGCAGTGGGTCCTGTCCCTTTACACTGTCTCAGAGAACCAGGACGCTGTTGGTGTCCAGACTGGATCACAGACAGTGAGGGGTATTGAAAACCACCTGAGCGGCCAAGCTCAGAGGCTGGTGATCACTGTCATGAGTCCAGCTGGAAGCCAGTAACTAGTGGTGTACCCCAGGGATCAATACTGTGTCTAATCCCATTTAACATCTTCACTAATAAGCTGGATGATGGGGCAGAATGTGTCTTCTGTGAGGTTGCTGTTAGCTCAGAACTGAGAGTAATTTATACACCAGACTACCTACCAACCTCAACCATTCTGGGATTCTGTGCTGCTTCATCTGAAAAACTCTGAAACCTGAGATATTTCAGTATAGCCAATGGTTCCATAAAGATACTGGAGTGTTGTTACACTCTAAGTGAATAAAAATGATCTGCATGTCTGCAAGAAAAATTTATAATTATTAATAAAACTAAGTTTCAACAGTGAACCCTCCCTGCACACTACCACACTCTGGGAGGAAAATTATAATCTTGACAGATGTTGCCTTCATCTTCAGACTTCAAGACAACAGAAAACAAGAATTACACTTATTCTTCTGGTGATTACCACCAATTAAATTAGATACCTCAAGGTGTCACTTTAATTTTTGCCAGTTCTGAGATGTCTTCTGACAGTTTCTTCAGTCTTGAAACTGAGAGGATTTCCTTTGAAGAGAAAATGTGGCTACTGGATTATTTTTTGTATTCTGATATTTCAATGAAAAAACTTGCAATTTTATTTTGCTCTGTTAAACAGTGTTGGGTTCATTTTTCTTAAATATTGGTCTATTAATATTCAAATACTTGTGTACTTTGATGCCAGTAGCAATGTTCTACAAATACAAGACAAGGAGTTCCATTGTACTTCAGAAATCTTCATTCTTCGTGTTACTCTGGGTCATTTCTTGGATGTATCCTTGATCTAGGTCCAAGCTCTTTAGGTCCTTCTGTGTTTGCTGATTCCTCAAGGACCAGTCTTTTCTGTCCAGTGTACACTTAAAACTCTCATCCTGGCTCTTGTCAACTTGTCAATTACTGAACTATCCTTCTTTCTAGTTGTGACAACTGCAGTCTCACACAGCTTTTGTTCCTTTCCAATGAAGCTGCAGAGATTTTTCTCTGTCAGTTTGACACTGTCACTTCTTGACAGTCTGGTGGTTTCCACTTCTCCACTGAATCAAGCGAACTGCTTCTCCATTTCAAGCACATCATGGATTATCCTCAACTTACCCAACATCTCTTTCACCTTCAGCATTATCCTCTCATATGGTTCTTTCTATCACATTGTTGTATATGCTTACTTGTGGCACCTGATGTTATACCTGTCACTGGGAATATCAGGATACCATCTCACTTTTTTTTTTTTCCAGGCTAGTTATTTTTCCTCTGTATAAAATCTGTTTTTTAATTCCCTTTTCCACAAAATTTACATAATGCCTAATACTGTTGCTTTGTTTTTATTCTGTTTCTTTGAAGCAAATGAAAATAAACATAGCTTTGTTTCTGTATTTTTTTTTTTTCTAGCAGCAAACCACAGTTTTTGAATATTTGCAGGTGAATAGCATCAAAGGTTATTTCTGGCCCATAAGTATGACAGAAATTGACAGTCAGTTTCTCTCTAGTTTCACGAACACAAATGTTTTAACAAAATAAACCAGTCTGAAATACATCTATCCTATTATCAGGGAAATATGTCTGGAAAAATAAAATTCAGTCTCCACTCTCATTCAGGTAAAAGATGGGCTTGTCAGAGAGTATGAAGATGACAGTAATCCTTTGAGCACTGTATATTATCTGTGCCATTTTAGAAATATTTGGTTTACTGCTCATGGATGTATGTTTATAAGAGGACTTATTACTGCTTTCTGTTGATTTTTGCTTCATAGCAGAAATGGAAGTGTTCATTAGCTAACAAGTCTCATGTAGAAAGGATCAGTGATATCAATATAACACATAAGCATTAACAGCTGCTTTCTTCCATGTTCCCTACCATTTATGTGAAATCCAATTTGGATAATACACTATGGCAAAGAAATCATGTCACCCTATAATCCTTTATAATGAATATTGGCGGTTCAAACGCAGAATAAACTGGTATGGCATTGTGAAGTCTGTGTAATATGTAGTAAAACGGAAAAAGGGTTTCCACCATGAACTGAGAAGATTACCATGTGTAAGCCAGCACAAACATAAATACTGATGTGAAGACAAGGCATCATCAGCTTCATTAATATTCTCCAGCTTTCCAGCTTTTGTGGATAATAACTTCATGAACCAATGCTATGATCTTCTAGCTGCCCTTTGAAATTTTCTGTGCCTCAGGAGGTTTGGGAAAGGAGGAAAGAAAGAAAAAAAAAAAAAAAAAAAGAAGAAAAAAATCCCAGAAGTTATTAAATATTATCTAGTCTTGAGAACATGCAGTTCCAGATGAAAAATGGTTTTGAAGAAGAACTTCTGGGAGGTGCCAGAAAAAAAAAAAAAAAAAATAAAAAAAGGCCTACTAGATATTCTGAAGTGGTCAGGTGGTGTTGTGTCTGCACTGACAGACATTCAGCACAAACCAAAATGAAACTCTGCATAATGTTCTGAGCTAAGGAAATGGACAGTTAAAAATCAATCTCTATCTCAAAATCCCAGCTCTGAACCTGAAAATGACAGCTATTATACAGATTTACATTTTATCCCAGCTAGAATAAAGTCAATAAATCACTGGTCTTTTGGCTGCTCAGATAATTACAGTGTGAGTGGCTGGTTTGGGTTGCACCGAGGGGAGATGCTTTCAGAGGGTTAGAGCACAGAGTGGAAAGAATGACAGTGAAAAATGGGCTCAATTTCCATGTTGAGATAAGAGTTTACGACATGCAAATTACTGAACTCAGTAACCTATACTGAGACCCATCATCCTCCCTCGTCAAATACCCAGACAAGGTAAGTCTGTGCAGTGGAACATCTTTACAGACCTAATAGCACAGGCAAACCACCATTTGGTTTAAGGGAAGCAGGGGAGATTTTAATGGTATATTAAAAAACATTGCCATGCACTTTTCTCAAAAGTGTTCATAAATAAAATGTTCATAAATAAAACAGGAAAAGTAAATATATTTCAGAATACTATTTTTCAACAGGTCTAATCCCATCCTGTAATGAACTGCCTAAAACTGTATGAAAAGAAAGACAAAAATAGATATATAGTTATTATTAATAAGTTGAGAAAACTATCTTAAATACAGCTCATAATTCATCTAATTGAATTTGTCTTGGGAAGTCAGCGGGTTGTCCTCATTGTCACAACAGTGGTATATTATTACCCAGATGCAATGATTCATTGTAAATTGCTGATAACCTATTTCATCAACTTTTTCTCTGCTTTAATTTTTGTTCTTTACTGCATTATATAATAGTACCTTTTATCTTTTTTGGTAATGTAGGAACTCTGGGAGTGGGTATGTAAATAAAGTTGTTTATTCTTACCCTCTTTCTTCTTTACAACAACTATCAGTAACATCAATACTTTCATAAATGTAGCAAGCATACAACTGCAAAAAACGCACCAATTCTTTTTACAATTGAACAAAATTTGCCACCATTGTTGTGTAAGAGAAGTGATAATTGCTTTCAGAGCATATAAAATACAAATCTGCACTACGGTAAAGAATCAATATATAGAATTTTCCCATCTACTTGAAATGGTCATTAGGAAATTTAAATATATAAGTATATATATATATATTAAAAATATATATATATATTGCCCTTCTGTTGGAGTATTAAATATAGCTATAAAAGGGGGAGAAAGGCAACAAATGTGAAGATTCTGCAACTTGGCTGAGATTATAAACAGTATTTTACTAACTGTAGAAGGTGATAATAAAGTATAGTTTTATTATAGCTGTAAGAAACTAAGACAAAGCCACTACAAGAACATGAAAGAATGCCTTTACAGAACTACTTTAAAATCAATGAATGAGGAAGAGCCCTTAGCCAAGACAGAAAAGGGAACAGGTTGAAATATAGAAGAAAATGGGAGAGAGGTAAAACAGGCTGGATAGACAGAGATGTTTAATTGCACTGAAAGGAAATAATAATAGACTTTAAAGATCATGCTAAAGGGCACCTCCGAGCCAGAATAGAGCAGGTAAATGAAAAGACTGTCCTTGGTATGTCTGAGATCTTTACTTGTTCGAGTCATGATGTATTCAGTGATGAGGCGCATAAAGGATTATAGATATTGGAGAAAAAATGCAGGAAAAGCTGTTCCACCCCTTGTCTCATTGAACATTGAGCAGAAGAAATAGAACAGATGAACAGCAACAACAACAAAAAACAACAGCCAGACATTTGTGTACACTACTACATGAACAATTCCCTTCTCCTTTGTTAGCTCCTTTTCTGAAGTCTAAAGATAAGAAAAATAGTATTAAACTTTTTTTTTTTTTCATGAAATTATATGGCAGTTATGAAATAATTTAGGCTGGAGGGGATTTTAAATGCCACATGGTCCAACTCTCCGCTCAAAACCTGGCCATTTTACATCAGGTTACACGTCTCCACTGCTTATGCTGGGTTGTGAATATGTTAAAAGGTGAAGATTCCATAGGCTCTCTAGGTACTTTCCCCTTGCTATCTATGGAGAATTTCCTTTCTTTCAACATGTGTCAACATCTCCTATTGTCATTTCAGATGCACCTTCACAAACAGTCTATATGTCCACCACAGTTTCATGTGAGGTCTTTGTAGATAGCAGTGAGGTCCTGTCCATCATCCTATTTTTAGGGCTGGACAGCCTCAAATCTATCTGTTTCTTGTATGTTTCTATACAGGAATTCCAATGTTTTATTATTATATGAATAAAAGTATATTTTTTTAATATAAAGATTAATTTCCTTATCCCTTTCAGCACAGTGAATGTGTAAGCATCAGAAAAATCTCATTATTGTTACTTGTCAGGTTTCTCTTTTATCCCCTCAGGAGAAGGTAACATCAGAATTTCCTGCTGCATCCAAATAAAGAGATTCTGAACAGAACTACTCTAGGTTATATATTTGTCTCACAATGAATAAACAAGAAAAAATATTACAGAATTATAATCAATGATTTTGAGTACCAATTTCCTTGAGTGTGGTTGATCTCAGTGAGTAATTTGCAGTGAGTCATTCATGGGATTGATTTCCCTCCTTCTTTACTCATGGAAAACCCATGATCCATGCCTAATTTATTTTAATGTATTTCTATTTAGAGCAGAATCTTTCCAAAGCACAAAAAAAAAAAAAAAAAAAGTGTTTTTCAGTGAAGACAACAAATTTTCTCTAAGTGGAGCTGTACCTGAAACATACATTCCCCAGGTTTGCTATATGGATAGATCTTGCACAAAGTTCACTGGCCATTGTTTTAAGTGTACTAGTGATGTTGTGTGTGTGAATAGTCACATATAACATACAACTAACTGCTCGTGCTCAAAGCTTAGCATGTACACAAAACTGTGCAGGTCCAGCACTCATAATCTAGGCCTTGCAACACCCTAATGCAACATTATTTTCCCTGTCATATTTTGCTATCTACTTTCCATTGAGAAAGCCATCTTCAGTTGCTGGAAATACCTTGCTATGCATCATTAGATAAATGCCTTTTTAATAGAGAATCCAGGTGTACTGGTAAAATACTGTGATTGAATACCTTTAATGTCTCAGCTTCATTAGGCAATGACAGACTGTCATGCTCTTTTCTTACTTATTCTGGTTGAGTTGCTAGCCCTTTCCTGTAACTATTAATGATGACAGATTATTTATTACTCTGTGAGAATACAAATTGTTTCCATCACCGTCATATATATTTTTCCAGCCACCCCGGTTGGTAATTTAGAACCCTACATGCTCTCTCAGAGCAGAGATATATACCTACACCTTTTGCTTGTATCTGAAACAAGTGCAAAATTAACTCGGGATTAATTTCCTAATTGTGTTGCAGCAACACTTCCTTTTCAAAATATTTCAAGATTTGTATATACGCTACTGATTTGCAGTAGTAAATAAATTTCACCTTTTTATTCACATTAAGCCAGGTTGACTTTTCTATTGAATTAAAAATGAGAGCATGAGAACAAGAGGTTTTATTCACAGGAAGATTGCTGAATGGCAGATGATCTATAGTTGCACACTCTGCTTCAGAGAAAAGAATCATTCACCACACTGCGATGTTATTCATTAAATGTAGTTTCCAGCATTCAAAATGGGATATTTATTTGTTGTCAGTTTAAATACTATGCATGCCTCGAAAAAACTGAGTGTGTGGCTGTACTGACTAGGATGCTGAGCTGTGCTTTGTTTACTCGGTGCTATAAAATTACACTCATGTGCAATGCTGTCAGCAACTTCTGTGTTTCCTTACCTGAAGAAAAAGGACAAACACTGCGGTGAAGTCTACTTTGAATAACCAGGCACTACTTGGAAGTTCACTGCTGACATCTCCTCTGCCAAGTGAAGAGGGATGTGAAAAACCCACTTCCTTCGCTGCTGCTTGTGGCTGTGTCTATTAAGATCACAACTCCTAATGCATGAGTAGTAAACCAGCCCAGCCCAAAACTTACTCCACCTGCTTGACAAACGATGTGAGGTTCAATATCTCTTCAATCAATAATTGGGCTGAGGTTTTGAACAAAGGAATGAATAAATTACTCTGTCAGGTAATATCCTTCAAGTCTCTAAACACTTCAGGGTTTATTTCAAGCATCCTGCATTTCACAACAAATCCATTTCAGTCCACTTGTAACAGTTACCCTGAAGCCAGCTGCAGAGAAATCTGCAATGACCAAAGCAGGAAGTGCTGGTGATCAGAGCATCAGGACGATATCACTCTAGGATGTGGCTGGAGCTTTATTTTACTGTTAATTAATGGAGCACAACAGCTTAATCCCTCTGCCACACTTGCCAAGACAATTACATACTCCAAGTTGCAAACATTTACAGGCTGATTAACTGTCATATATGCAGATATGTTACTCACATAGGGACATTACAGACTAGTAAAATCTACTTAAAGATTTAGAAACTAAACCCTATGAAACAGACAAAAAGTAATCTACAGGTATTATATATTTTATTAAAGGGATAAGCAGCAATGTACTTTTCATCTTCTGAACATACGTGTTGTAATTTTGTTGAGAAGTAGGCTTGAGCAGCAAAATTAATTCCCATTTCAAACTGATTTTATTTTTAGAAAACAAGGAAAAAAAAACTTGTTGCCAGTGAGGGTGGCAGAGGCTGGCAGGGGCTGCCCAGGGAGGTTGTGGAGTCTCCTGCTCTGGAGACATTCCAGCCCCCCCTGGCTCTGTTCCTGGGTGACTTGGTCTAGGTGCCCCTGCTCTGGCAGGGGGGTTGCACTAGAGGATCTTCCAGCTCCCTTCCAACCCCTGACACTCTGTGATTCTATTCTATGATATGATAGCATTCTGTAACTTCTGTAGGTCCCATTGCCTATAAGAAATGCTTTCCTTTTGGAAGAGTAATAAAATTATAGCTAAGTTGATATTGGACAGAATGCTTGTGTGAAAGAACTTTGTCTGCTCATTCTTTCTTTGAACTGTTTGAAGTTTTAGATATTTCCTTATTTTTAGCTAGCATTACCTAAAATATAAATCTGATTTTAAGTTGTAATTTCAGAGGCAGTATAACTGGAAGTCTATGATCAATGAAAAAGTATGGAAATCCTGTTAGGAAATTCAAAATATAAGATAACCTTCGGAGTGTACCAGCATGGTGCATATATTAGCTCAGAAACAAAGTACTTAATTTGATTTATTAATTATAATAATGAAAAATTGCAGCAAGACCTTAATGTCCTAGCACTCTAATTTCAGGGACATTTTGGTCACTGGTAGGGAATTCCTGTTGTTGGGTATAGATAATATTCTCCAGAGAATATAGCTGATCTTCTCTAACTGAAATAAGCTTATAGAAGGAAAGCACAAAATATTAGGTGGAGAAGGGCTAAACTCTGTTTCAAACACTAGGATATTCAATGTTTGAACAGTAGGAAAAAGCGTGGGTTTTTTTAATGAATTTTTTTTTTTTTTTGTAAATTAAAGGTTACACTTGAGGGTTATGACAGACAGAAATGATCAGTGAATCTCAGCTTTGTAGAAACTCACCCCCATGGCCATCAGTTGGCACACATTAATGTAATTACAGTTTTGGCCTATACCTGACAGTGAAGATTTGCAGAGGAGTTTTTGGAAAAAAAAAAATCTTGGTTTTCCACTTATTTTTTAATTTCTCACATCTATTTCCCTGGAATATAAAATTTGTGCAACAAGTTGTTGCCCTGCCAGAAAAGGAACAGACTTGTGTTCCAGAACTGTGTATTCTGAAAGGATGCAAAGACTTTCCAATCAAGCTGAAATGAGAATTGAAACAAATCATACTCAGTGTCATGACTTTGAACAGCTGTGACTGCATTTCCTTTATTTCCTTGGACATATTTTTTTTTTCTTTGAAACCACACCATTTTGTGCCTACTGTGAGCTCCGCTAGACTGATTACTTCAAAGTTGTAAAGTTGCTGTCCAGCTGAGAACACACACTGAGTAGTTTAATGAGGATGGAAGCCAGTAAGAATACTTAAGAAATTCCAGTGGTGTGCAGCATATATGATACCTATCTTCACACAACCAGCTTCTAGACCAAGTTTTAAGTTTTTTAAAAAAACTTAAATAATCTATCCAATTACTTGTAAATGGAGGAGATATTAATTATGGTCTTTTCTCTGTTTGCTTGGGTTTGGTTTTGTTTTGGGGTTTTTTTGCTTTGGGTTTGGGTTTTTTTGGGGGGGAGGGTGCTTTGTTTCTGTCTCATTTGTTTTTTTGTTTGGTTGGGTTTTTTTACTTATTACATGAAACAGTTGTCAAAATTGATTGCAAATGTATGCGTGTGTATGTGTATAATTGTCTCTAGGCAAATAAATCCTTTGAGTATATGGTTTTCTCTGGAGGAAGATAAGGATGGGAAACAGATTCTCCTGTTAATCATCTGGGATAGGTTAGGGAAGCTGGCTGAGATTTCGTGTGGAATTCCTGTTTGCAGTCTTTGAATCATCTCATTGTTGATGCTGCCTCATCCTCTTGGACATCTTGCATTTCAGATAACCTCCAAGCATAAAGCTCTTACATGATATTGCAGGAACTGCACAAGTGAACTTGCAGAACACTGCTCTGTAATTGGAAAGCTGAAATATATCCAAAAAGGTAAATATTCCACTGGAAGGAGAAAATAGATGACTAGCACATGATGCTGAAAGTTTAACATGTAAAAAAAAAAATTAGTCACAACAGAAGCTATTCTTGTCTCTCCTGTTCTTTGAAGGCTATTGATAACAGCAGAGGAAAAACTCCACAAGCCTAACAGAGAAAAAACAGAAATTATCTGTGATTAAGTAAAACAAAAGGAAGCTCTAAAGCTTGAGAAAGTATGAAGGAGTCAGTCCATTTCTTTGAGTGGAGTCTCACAGAATAATTGATTTACCATTTCCACTGATAGCTACAGCCCTGACATAAGTGGGCACAGCACTAGAAAGACTTTTCTAAATTAGCACTGAAACTCCCATGAGATATCCCAAGATTTGTGGACATGGCTGTGCTGTCAGAACAGCATCGAGTCATTCGCCAGTATGGAGGGGATGACAAAGACGTTTCAAACAGAAAACCCAGTGGGCTTCTCTGCATATAGGGTGCACGTGCACAGGGGAGATGAAGGGAAGAGGAATAACACACCTCAGCACCACCTGACAGCAGTCACAGGAAGGCTGAAGCTCCTGGTAGCGTTTTTTGAACTGTACTACTTCTGTAAGCTCAAACAACCTGTTCACTCTCTGGCTCAAGCAGACCAAAATATCCCTTGTCTTCGGGGATGTTTCATGCTGTAGGAAAGGGCCTTCTGATTTGGCTGAACACAGACCAGTAGGTCCATGGTGGTTTAACTCAGAACAGAATAATTGGCTATAAATTAAAAGGCAGATGCAACATCCAATAAAAAGTCTACTAACTACAGAGATCTCTTAATAAGCTAGAATTTAAAGTGTTATCCACATGGACCTATGAGAGAACATTTCTGTGTTATCTGCAGCCAATATGCGGATGGCTAAAGGATTCTTTGTAAATTTTTAATACTAGACAATGCACTCAGTCTTTTGTATTACATTAAAAATTTACCCAACTAGTACATTGTACAAGGAAAATCTTTTGTCTCTTTCCTGCAAAGAGGTTGTTGTCTTTATGCTTGTTTGAGAAGTAGGTATTCTAAGGCACACAAATTACCTTTTGTCTGATGTTTTTCAGCATATAAGCTTTGATATGGGCACAGTGATAGTGATAAATATATCTTATTAGAAAAAAAAATCTACTAAATCAGAGCTTTAATGCAGAAACATAGGAATAAACAAGACAATTTGTTATACTAGCACAAACTCACACTCATAAAACATTCTTGGCAAGTCTGTAATTTAGGACAAGTTTCTGTCAACCATTTGTAAATCATTAACCTATACAGTTGCTCATTTATTAACTTTGGAAAACCTAAAATTGTTTAAATATACTTCCAACAAACTTTATCAGGTACTGTGTTCCTCCTTCGCAAGGATTTATTTTAAGATAGTCTATTATTTTATTTGGTAGATTATGCTTTTGTTTTGGTTTTTATTTTGCCTTCTGCCATTTTACCTACTTTTATCTACCTTTGCCTTCTGCCTCTACCTACATACATTATTTATTTTTATATTGTTTGATATCGTGGTTTATTTTATTTATTTAATTACCTTGCTATACCTTTAAAAAATAAATATGTGGTTTGGATTTCTTTGCTCTCTGGTTTTCCTGTGTTAATTCCAGCAGTGATACCTCACTGACAGGCAGGGAGAA